>LPNX010879359.1:28967-73197 GCA_001517045.1 Pseudotsuga menziesii | reverse complement strand
ACTTGATCCTCCTTCTCTCTTCTTTGAGCCTTCTGGAAGGGAGATGCCATTCTTCTCCAACATTTGAGTTAACATATCTATCTGCTTTTTCATACAAGATCTTTCAGTATGATTGCCCTTATTGCAGTATGAGCACTTATTCATATCACCTTTGTTTTTCTTCTTCTGGGTATTTTTCTTGGGACCTTGTTGATCCTCTGGAGACTGCTTCTTGTCTCTTCCTTTCTCAGGTGGATTTTTAGCTTTCTTCTTGCCTTTTGAATCCACCCTCGAATCTCCAGCAACCAGAGCTTGGTCTTTGGAAGGTTTGATGGTGCCCATCATCACCAACTTGTCTTGTTCCTGTGTGAGAGATTCCATGAAATCTGCAAGGCTAGGCATCTTCCAGGTTCGAGCTGTGAGTTTTGTGGCATAGAAGGTCGAAACAAAGACTGAGTAATCAGGCCCTATATTCGAGAGTATGGACAATACGAGCTTCTCATCTTTCTTTTCAATACCACACTGTTTCAGCTGCAAAACTAGTGCTTTGAACTTGGAGAAATATAGCTGCAGGGATTCAAAATTACTGGGACTCAGGGAAATCAATTCATTTTCGATTTGGTGTCCCCTCATCTCATCTGTCTTTCCAAAGAGTTCATAAAGTTTCTCCCATACTTGATCCGGTGAAGTCAATCCATCAAGATGAAAAATGAGGTCTCGAGAAATACTGAGACATAGGAGGCCATAGGCCTCATCTCTCCGATTGTGCCATTTGATCTTCTCTGCAGCAGCATTGGGCTCTGCTTCTATAGCCATAGTCACCCTGTAGAGGCCTTTCGCTCTCAACAAGATCTCCATCTCTGCTTTCCATTCAAAATAGTTGAAGGGAGTGAGGATAGTTTTCTGTGAATCCATAGCTTTAGAAAATCTGTCCCGGCTGTCAGTAGAAGGCTCCAAGTCTTGATGTCAAACCTGTAAAACAATTTTTGGAGGAGAGTAACAACCTACAATGGCTCTGATACCATGTAGAAATTCAGGCCTGCAGTAGATTAATTTCACCCACAACAATTAACAATTGATCATGCAAATTATCAACAATGGAGACTGAATATGGAGCTGTAACACAAAATTATATTAACTGAGTGTACAATATCCAACCCTGTAATATCATAGGCTGCTTAATATATAGAATACATGAGCAAATCGAATGCATAAGGAAGCATCCAAATCTAGCATAAAGCAGGCTTACCCAAAATAGGCAAATCCCCCATAGGTGTAAAAACCTGATCCCAAATCTATCAAGGACCCCACGAATTAGCAAGGGCGCATGGGCAAGCTAAAGAGTGGTCAAATGGCAGCTCATACATGCTTCTACATGGAGGAAAGAGTGGAGGAGGAAGAGGCAACAAAGCTGATTCACCTCACCTAGTCTTGCTTTCCTATGTGCCTTAAAACACTGAAAAAGCAGGCAATAAAGCAGAAAAAGCAGAAGGGCGCCTAGGAGGCCAGGAATAAATCAGATTTGATTCCCAAGGCTTTCCCAAGCACTCCATGAGTCAATAATGGCAAGTTTGACCTCTATGGATAGGCAATTGACAACTTGCACATGGTGGGACTCATGGACTAGGCAAATAAGACAAAATAAACGAAATAATGTCTAAGTGGGTAAATACTATGGGTTGATTATTCTAACAAAAATAAGATATTATATAGGATGATCAAACCACGAACCAAATAGATCAAACACTTAAGTTTTACAAACCTTCTCTAAAGGCACTTTAGCTGATAAAAATAAAAAATATGATGATTTTTACTAAGATATGAGATTTGAAATCAGAGAAGGTATATAATATACAAGCATTGATACTATGAAAGATGGTTTGAGACACTGAGTAGAAAATAAAGAATGAATGTTAACAACCGCCCCATGTGGATGTCATGCTATGAAGGATAGCCATCGATGTTTTGTTTAACCATAAGGAGAACATGATCTAAGTATTAACACAGAGGCTTAAGTTTAGGATCAAGGTAATGAAGACAAAATGGGCCATAAGAACCATGGCACCATGATGGTATCCAGGGGAAAATTGATAGATCATGATTGAACTAGAGTTGGAAATGAAGGAAGAGAAAGTTACAAGTAAAATTACCTATACTTCCCCAATGAATACTGTAGAAGATATGGAGTGTATGAAAATAAATACTATCACCCACAACCTCCCCAGATGGATAGATGATTATGTCTAGAAATATTATGTTGTCCCTCCTCCGTGAAGACTTATTGAGTCTAAGTTTCAGTCCCACGACTCCTGTTTAAATTGTTTTGATTAAATTGAGCTTGAACTTCCAGCTTTGGATCTTCTTAGCATAAGTGCCACATACTTTTTGTTATAAAGTCTAGTTTGTATGTACTAATGGATATATTTGAGATGGTCTAAACTTATCAACCATAGGAAAGAGTTTTGTAAACTATTTTAATATGTTATAAAAGCTTCCTCTTTTTTTCCAAGAACAGATAATATAATATTTCTATTCCTGATATAAATTTGTCTTGCCTCAAATAAAAGGACGTACATGTATGTTTCATGCAAGAAAACAAAGAACTAAGCCACAAATACAGGATGGATAGCCAAAAGTTTATGATGAATAAGAAGTCCAGTGATAATCAAATACTTCAATGGTTAAACACTACTACATAATTGTCACAACATATCAAAATTGTTATCCTAGACTCAAATAGAAAATCGTAAGCATGGTATAAACTATTTTGAGGGGAAGATGAAAAGTCTATTCCAAAACTACTGACAGATGGAAAAAACATAAAACATCACAAGAAAAAAATTTATATTGTAGTCAAATCTCGCTAGCACGCTTGGTTTTGATGCGCCTCGTTCTTTAAGATGACCCGTGTTCGAACCCTGCAAGGTAGCTAGGAGGAGACACTTAAAATCCAGCCATGATAAGGGTTAATGTGACTCAGGATAGGGGGGATTCCTGCATGATTTTGATGGCTTCGATGTCATTGGATCATAATTTCTTAGACCAGTGACTAGTCCCACAAGTAATGGGAAAACTAGCAAACAAAAAATTAACTTATATTGTAATCTAATTACATTTTCAAGGTATTATTACAAAATATGATAAGATTCAATTTTTCTTGACATGTACATTTTACTCTTCCATGGAATTATCTTTTTGGTTCTTATAGATGAAAAATTTAACTTTCATCTTCTCTTCCTTCGCCAGCAATGTAAGCCA
Source organism: Pseudotsuga menziesii (assembly GCA_001517045.1). Lineage (NCBI taxonomy): Eukaryota > Viridiplantae > Streptophyta > Pinopsida > Pinales > Pinaceae > Pseudotsuga > Pseudotsuga menziesii. The sequence goes on along the minus strand of LPNX010879359.1, from coordinate 69,960 downwards.
TTGCTCTTCTTGCATGGCAAGAGGATCTTTGACCAAATGAATGCCCTGCTCCAATTCTCTACTATCCTCTTTAATTTGTTTGTATTTATTTCCCTCATCCCATAAGAAAGAAAAACAAAATCAACACATATTTCAAAAAGAGTTGAATGAGATAATAAAAGCATGCACAACATTATAGTTGACACATTTTATATGAAAACCAGTGTGAAACATTCAATCATGTTTGTAAGTTTATCCATGGAGAACCTGCCTTAGATATAGCCACAACTAGATTGATACTAATAATTATCATAACCAAGGGCACTCCAGAAGTGCACCACAAGCAATGTAATAAAGATAGGAAAAAAAATCACCACAATGAAGGTAAGATTTGAGAACAGACAAATGTTGTATGATGGTTCTACTGTATTTGGACACACAAGTGCCATAAGGAACAACAATTAGAAGATAACTGATTATCTAATTTCTGGTTATTATCCCTCGAATATTTTACAAGCAAAGATGAAGAGAATGAGACAAACATGTTCTCCCATAATTTATCCTCCCTGCTAACACAAACTTTCTCATTATTCTTGATGGCCTTCAAAGTATTTTGAACAACATTTCTCTCATATCTCTCAGCCATGTTTCTTCTTCTCTCAAACTCAAACGTTGTGTCCTATTTGTTTCAAAGCAACGATATTAACTGAAAATTTTGCATGTCGGATAATGTTAGCAAATTAACTCCATTCACATCCAAACATGGCCTTCAGAATTTGGTATGGCACAAAAAATGAAATGGTTTTCCTTGCATTCTTCAAAATTGTCAAAAAAAATTACTATTGTTGCAAAGATTGACTAATCTCAAAGTTTGTTCCAGAAACTATCTAAGCGCAAAGAGATAGAACCAAATACGTAATCATATGTATTGCAAGTTTGGAGGAAAATTGTGGCACAACATGGGAAAACATGTCAACATGTGTCATGGGCACACAAAAGATACCTTAGTAAGTTATTTTCCATGTAGCTTTATGTATGCTTTAGTCCACTTCACCTTTCGAGATTTATGTTTCATTTTGAAATTATTATGACATTTAGAATGTCAAAACTAGAATACCTAAAAATGGGAAAAAATAATTTAGGAGATAGCACTATTGTTGTAGTGGGCTAGGAATAAACTAAAAAAATTGTAAGATAAGGCCTTTTTGGACAACTCAAATTCAATGCAAAATGTTATATAATTGAAATATATACTAATTCTATAGAGAAATAGTTAAACCTCTATCATCAGCTTCAAGAATTTTTGCATTGTACTATGAATCATGATACAATCATATGTATCAAATTACAAAACTGAAATACACTTGAAGGTGTTTCATTCTAGGTAGATTGGTTGGAGTTATTAACATTCAAATAATAATACTAGGATTTTTATGATGTGTTCCTTCGACCCCACCCAAAATTTTTATTTTTTGGGGCCACCATACATTATAGTATATATACCAAATTCTACATTTTGTTATGTTTTTTCGCAGTAAAATATGGTTCTCAATTTTGTAACAGATTTGGCATACCCATGTCTTGTGCTATTATTGTTTGATAAAAGAATAAATAGAACTTAAAATTAAAACAAAAAGGAGGAAAGGGCCACATATGAAATAAAATGAATACTACAAAATGGGGGTTCCTCATTCCAAAAGGTGGAGATACATCAAATAAAGCAGACTCTTTCTCAAGGGAAGGGATAATCAAGCCTAGAGGGAACTAGGAGATGAATGTTGAGAATGTGTTCATTGTGTTGTAATTGATGTCAAATGGGGTCATAGATGTGAAGCTAGTATTTGAATGATTGAGGAGATGAATCAATGAATGATTTTGGAGAAGATGCCAACCTTGAAGAATCAAATCCCTTTGGTATAAACAACCTATGAACATGGCTTATAGAGGATCTGTAGATAGAGGAATTACACATAATGTGTTGGTGACAAAAAGTGAAAGAAGTATGCAATAATGAACTGTACAACCACAAGAATGATTGGTTGTGTTTAAATAGTCAGAGACTATTGGAGAGAATTGAGGTCTATGAAATATGATCCCTTGGTGAAATCCATTGAAACCCAAAGCATATGTTTGAGAATGGAGAAATATTTGACTCACTAAGTATAGATGTGTTAGCAGGACAAGATAAAAGGCAAAATTTGTTGTTTATATGGAAGTCAATGTTTGTTGCAAAAAATATTTCAATGAACACGTAGTAAAAGGTATAACTCATTCAATAGGGTATTATTATGAGCACGTTCCAAGAATATTTTGAATTCAAAAATATGAATTCTTGATCCGAGAAGAGCCTTCGGCTCTAGTTCTTTCACTGGAGGACGTAGTTTATTTCAGGTTTGTGAGTTGTTGTCATTTGGATTCAGCCATTCTACAATATTTTGCATATCTGGTTTCTGCTGTTATTCTGGAGTTGGAGGATCTAGTTTCCATTGCTAATCTAGAGTTAGAGGATAGTGCCGCTGCTGATTTGGAGTTAGAGGATAATTGCTTGGATTTTGAATCCATGAGAGCCTTTGACTTCAGTATTTAGAGTTGTTGGTTCTTTCTTTCTTTGCAGGTTTGTGCTGCTGAATTGGTGACAGCGTGGATCGAGCCTTAGTTGGTTTCTTGGCTCTAATCTTCCTCTGCTTATGGTTGGATTTGTCTCTATTTTGTGTGCACGTTAGGGAGTATTTTTTTTCCTAGATTGGTTATCTGATTTGAACAAGAAAGTTGGTGTTCCTTTCCAGTTTTCTTTTAACTGTGTGAGTGTCTTGAACCATGGAATCCGGAGGGGATCCAGCTCCTCCTCTTCCACATGAATTTGCCTCCTTCAAAATATTGGTTGCCTCCTGTGGCAAGAGGAAGGGAAGCTCTTTAGTGCAGCAATTTGTGAAGAAATTTGATATTCCATATGTTGAATTTCCTACCAAACGACCATGTCAAAATTATTTGAACCTATCTGAATGTGGTCTTAATGGACAATTTATCGGTCTCAAGCCTTCTCCTAAGGTAATTAATGGCTGGGTGCAGGGTAATTGGGGTCCTTTGGTCACTAAAGGAATCTACAATCATTTGGTTGGAATAGGTTACTATGTATTTGTGTTTGATTCAGCTGAATATAGAGACCTCATATTTCGAAATGGCCCCTATTTCATCGGTCCTCAAGGGCTCTATTTGATTAAGTAGATTCCTGATTTCGATCCTACTCAGGATGTTCCTTCAGTCGTTCTTGTTTGGGTTAAGCTCCCCCATTTTCTCTCCATTACTAGAATATAGAATCTCTCAAAACCATTGGGAACAAGCTTGGAAAGTATATTGACATGGAAGAAAGGAAAGACCAATATTCGTGTGCAAGAATTTGTGTTGAAGTAGATTTAGAGATTAGGTTTCATGAGGCAATCAAGTTAACTGTTTCTGAATGGTCTCATATTCACGATCTTGATTATGAACAACTTCCATTCAAGTTCCACCATTTCCATGGATATGTCCACTTTGCTTGAAATTGGAAGAAAAAATCAGAAGAAGAAATTGTAAAAGAGAAGGTTGATCAATGGATTCATGTTTAGAAAGAAAGCACTTCTAAACAAGATACTAGAAAAAAAGAAAAAAGGAGGAAATAGAGGGAATGGAGTAATTCTTGTTGATAAGAATATTTTTAAAACTCAAGATGTGGAAATTTTTTTATCTACATCAAATCCTTTCGTCATCTTGTGTCCCTCTGAATATCAGATTCCCTTAGTTCTCAAAGACGGGAAAGTGCAGATTGCAGACGATCTCATAGATGAAGGTGAAGTAAATATTGGGTCACAAGAACAATATGGACCTGTTCATTTTGAAATTCCTTGTGTTGATTCAAACTTATAGGAAATTCACAAATATCCTCTAGGTGCCATATCTTCTCCATCATATGCATAAATTCTTAAGAGAAATTTGGTTGATACCTATGGTTCCTCGGAAGAATATTCTATTGAGAAAATCACTAAAAAGGCAGGAAGGAAGTCTCAAAAGGGTATCAAAGAAGAAGAAGCTGAGTGATTAAATATGCATGGTAGTCATGCCACAATTGAGATGTCCATAGGAAGAATAAATTAGAACATACCCCCAAAGGGTGGGCTAACTCCCTCTTGCGCAGGTAAATAATGCAGATCGTCTCGTGGAATTGTAGGGTACTGGGGAATCCCAAGAAAGAAGAAGCATTGAAATATCTATTGAGAATGGAATCTATAGACTTTCTCTTTCTTTAATAGAAAAATATATAATAGGAAGCATTACTATTCTTAAGAAAATCAAAGTGGAAAAAGAATGCTGGCATGGAAGTTAGTGCACATGGAACTTTAGGGGGCCTAGCAACCTTATAGTCCGAGGATAAGTTTATTATGAAAGCCTCTTTTTCTTCCCAACATTGGGTTTATTTAGAGCTTCAACATACAACAAGTAATATTTCAATAGCCCTCTTTAATTTTTATGTCTGAGTAAATCTTGCTAGAAAAAGGACTGTTGGAATTCTCTGTCACATTTTATTGAAACACACACTGTCAAAAATATTATTGCAGCAGGGGATCTCAATATTATTTTAGACCCTACTGAGAAAAAAGGAGGTGTACGAGGAAAATATATTTTTTAGGAGTTTATGGATTCCTTGATTCATTCATGGGACCTTCTTGATTTCAAAACCAATAAGGGTCGCTTCACTTGGACCAACAACAGAGTTGGGGCTGCCATCATTCTTTCTCGTCTAGATTGATTTCTAGTCCAAAACTCTTAGTTGGAGGGGAAATTTCTAATTTCTTCCAAAACCCTGCCCAAGTTAACTTCTGATTAGCATCCCATCTCTTTGTTGTTTGAAGAAGAGGAAGATTTAGGACCTATTCCATTCCGATTCAGTCCTCTATGGATCGAGTGTGAAGGGTTTTGGGAAACCGTGACTTAATCCTAGTCTTAGTTCGTTGATGGATCTCCCAGCTATGTATGGGAATAGAAACTCAAGTGAACTAAGTATGCATTGAAAATTTGGGTTAAAAAACCTCTCACAAGTCGAATGAGCAACAAATAAGAAACTATGCATGCATCTGTAGAAATTTAGTTAAGTATGCAGGAATCTTAAATTACTAAACCTCATTTGGATAGGGACCAGTATGCTCAAACAAATCCTTTCCTTTATTTTCGCTAGGAAGAAGAGTATCCCCATCTCAAGTCTCGTATTCTATGGTTGGAAGCCGGAGATAAAAATTCCCCCTTCTTCCACAGATAATGCAGAGCTAGACTTTCTCGTAACCACAGTTCAGAAAATATATACTAGTGAGGATGAATTTATTAAAGGGAACTCAAAAATTTAGTAGGATTACCATTTTCATTTTCAATAATTTCTTATAGAGGACGATGTCTCAGATAATGCATTGAATGCTGATTTTTTATCTAACATTCCTTCTTTAGTCTCTGCTGAGTTAACTATAGGATTAGTGAAACCATTCTCAAATAAGGAAATAGTGGATGTTATATGGGCTATGGAACTGGATAAATCCCTCAGGCCATATTATTTCTCCATTCATTTCTATAGATTTTGTTGGAAAGTTATAAAATCAGATCTTTTTTGCATGATTTCAACCTTTCTTAAAAAAACCAAAGTGGTAGGGTGTACTAATTCTACTTTCCTTGCTTTAATTCCCAAGGAAGTTAATCCAACATCTTTTGATAGTTTTCGACCTATCTTGTTATGCAACACTTCTTATAAAATTCTAGCCAAACTCTTAGCCAACAAAATTAATCCCCTTCTAGGAAATTTAATCTCTCCTTTTCAGGGGGGGTTTGTTATAGGTATGCGTCTTGTAGATAATGCTATTCAAGTACAAGAATCCCTTCACTCCATCTTCCAAAGGAAGGAGAAAGGTATGATTATTAAGATAGATATGAAAAATTCCTTCGACCGTGTTAATCTCTCCTTTCTATCTCAATTTCTTCTCTCTTTTGGTTTTAGTGTGTAATTTGTTAGTTTGATTAAAGCTTGCACATGAAGGCCCTAGATAGAACCCCTTGTTAATGGTAGACCTTCATATTTTTTCCAAGCCTCGATAGGAATTCCTCAAGGGTGTCCTTTTTCACCTTTCCTTTATATTTTGATCGCTGACTCTTTAAGTAGAAAACTTTCAGCATAATTGGTAGTAGGTTTTATTCTAGGAATTAAGGAAGAAAGAGGTGAGGATTCAATAAATCATGCTCTTTTTTTCGATGATTCTCTTCTTCTAGGAGGGGGATTCATTAAATATTGCATGGGCCTTCAATGAAATTATACAAAATTTCTGTTGAATCTAATGAGAATTGATCAATAAAAGAAAGACTGTCATATATGGTTGGATGCAGATCGTTTGAAAATGATTCTAATTGCTTGTTCCTTGGCATTTCCTGGATTTGAGAAATGGGACAAGATCAACTAATTGGGCCTCCCTTTAACCTTTGGAGCAAGTTCTCCTTAGCTTTGGATGGAAGTATTAAGTAAATTAAAATCCAAAATTGTATCCTTAGGTGGTCATTGGTTAAAAAATATTGGAAAGTTGGTTTTGATTAAGGCGGTCCTTTCATCCGTCCCCATTTTTCTGTCTTCTTTGCTCCTTTCCCTTAAGCCCATCATTGCCCATATTTCCAAGATTCTCCAAGACTTTATTTGGAATGGTGGCAAAGGAAATGAGAATAAGATGCACTTGGTTAGCTATGATATTCTTAAAATACCTTTTCCAGAAGGTGGATTGCAAATTCATGATCCTGGATTGGAAAATATGGCCCTAGGAGGTAAAATTATTTTGGAGTTGTTTGCAGATAAAAAACATCCGGTAATAAGTATTTTATGGATGAAATACCTTAAGGGAGGTCCTTTGAGAAATTTAAATTCAAAAACTACACCTACAGTTACAACTATCTGGAATTTTCACAGAAGAGGTATTAAACACATCCAACAACAACTCTTTAGAATCCCTGGAAATGGGATGAGGATATTTTTGTGGGAAGATAATATTTTATGAAACCCTCCTCCTTCAAATTTAAAATCGTTAAATGAGATCGAATTATGGTCAATTAACAAAGGTATCCTCCGGCTAGCAAATATCTACTCTTGGGACAACAATGGGAATTTGGTAGGTTGGTCTTTTCTAGAGATGCCATAATCTATTATCCTTCAACACAACTTGTTGATTACAAATCTTACAGAAATGGCTCCTTTCCATCGATATTTTAAAGATAAATGGGGATGGGGTTGGTCAGGATTTTACTCAGCTGCTGATGGATTTTTCGCACATCAAACTTCTCAAGCTTCCTTTCTATCCCCTTCTCTGTGGAAGTCTGTTTGCTCACCATTCATCCTTCTTAAGGTGAATTTATTCATGTCAGTTCTTATGCATAAAAAGATATTGACAAGTGAAAAATTTATTAACCATGGATTTCATGGCCCTTTTAGATGTTGTTTTTGCAAGTATGCTTCAGAAACGTTAGACCATTTATTTGTTGATTTCGTTTTCACCCAGAACGTGTGGAAGTTAGTTCTCCATGATATAAAGTTCATTGCTCCCTCTCATGTGGAAGTAGTCCGTATTTTTATCTCTTGGAAATATTGGATCCTTGAGATAAATGGGAAAAACGTAGGTTGGAGTAATGTCTTGAAATCATTCCCAAAGGGCATCTACTGGAAACTGTGGCTTCCTAGAAACAACTAGATATTTAATAACAACTCATTAACTCCTAGGGATGTGGCTAGAAATGATAAATCCCTCATTCTATAATCATTCAGTAAATTAATTACCAATTCCTCTCTACCTCAAAAGATTGTCATGTGGTTGGGTTTCTCTACGCATGGTAGAAAGTCAATCAGCTGCAAACATTGCCTCCTCCTTCCTAGCGTGGGATAATATGTGTTGCTGACTCTCTGTCATGGTGGAAGACTAATTGTACTCCTTATATCTTATTTGACAGTGTGTCCAAAGGGAACCATGGGATTGTACTTCCTAGTGTGCTGATTATTTCTCTGGACTATTTGAGTGAAACTTGCTTCAGTTGGGGTCTAGGAACAAGTTTGAATAACCATGCAAAAATCTATAGCCTCCTCAATGCATACCATATTGCAAAGGAGATCGGTTACAAGTCAGTTCAAAATTTTGAGGATTCATATCTTTTGATTAAATTGGTAAACTCTACAGGTCATTTCAACAATCCTTCATTGAATAAAATCCTACAGGGAATTCAAAATATCCTGAAAGTTTTCAACAGAGTTACTTATTTTCATATTTTGCATGAGCTAAACAAACATGCAGACTCTATGGAAAATAAGTGTTTCCTTCTTCCTAAAGGAAATCTTAGTATCAATGGAGATCCTAGTATATTTCAGCTGCTTCCTTACCTGAGTTTCAAAAAGCAGTGATTTGCCATTGATGGTGTATGATTTTCAAAAGGAGCGATATTAGACCTGTGTTAGTACACTTTTGGTATTGTTTGTAATATTTTGATAAACCATATTCATACTGGGTTTTAGGATCATAGCTAGACTTGTTTGAGAAATATTTTGTCACAAGTATTGGACTAATTGTAAACTTCTTAAAAGCTTCAGAATATCAAAGCACTGAGAAAGAATTTATTACATGATCATTTTGAAGAGGTAAAATGGACATGTTAAAAACTTATCTTAACGGTTGCTTGAGGAATTGAAATAGGAAATCATTGGTTGTACATGTATTGTTGATAAGACCAAACTTAGGACTGTATAGAATATGCTAAGAGGATAAACCCGTAGGCCATTACTTGAGGGACTATTTGATGAACTATTATAAACAATTGAAGAAGTGTTTTGAAGAGTACATTTGACTGTCATAAAGGATGCAAAGAATCATATTTGTTGAATACTGTGGGAAGACATGATGAGATGAGTTGTAAAGTGTTTTGGAACAAGTGTAAAGACTCAGATAAAGTATTGGACCTTTGAAGAGCATTAGAATACTCCAAGATCCTATAACTAAAGAGAAAAACAACATGTCCATTTGAAGTAAGAATAGGTCAGGAGAATCCTTGAAGAAACCATTTAAGCAATGCAGTGGAATATTTGCGAGCATACTGAGGTCTAAGTTTGTAATTGACATTGGACAGTGTATGGGGTAGCCTTGAACTATGGTGAATTGTAACTTTGAAAACTACAAGTTGAAGCTAGTCACTATCAAGGGTGGTTAGGTGATGTTTGTGCCAGAAATTGTTTCCAGACTACAAAGAAACAAGCCAACACAATCTCAAATATTCAATCAAACATAACTTGGTTTTTAGGGTTTTTGAAAGGTTTTTCTGGTTGTGAAGTTTGGTGACAAGAGGGAATACATTCATAACCCAAATAGGAACTAAATCACAAGTAAAGAAAAACTGAGATGCATAATATAATAACCATGTATCCAACAGAACATAACATTGAAGTTCATCCACAACTGACAAGCACTACAAGGATAAAAACTATAAACCAGCAATGAAATTATCAATTGTGTAGCTAAACAAGCTATAAATGAAGCCAAAGAATGGACTGAAGGGTAAAATGGAGCATATATTTCATAATCAGTTCCTCAAATACATAGAAGTTGAACTTCCTGGAGCTGCTTCTTTCTTTCCTTTCCTGTCATAGATTTGCTAAGTTGTTTCCTTCTTCAATCTATTGGAAGCCAATATGTTAGATTCTAGCTCCAATGCTGCATCCTTCATATTCAGTAAAGAAACATGTCTCCTTCCTCTTAATAGTAAGAACAATTCATGTTCGAAAGCATTTGCATATGTAATTTTTGCAGATGTTTCTGAAGGCTTTATTTCTGCAGGAATTCTACTGTACATTTTGCTAAATATCTTTGAAAATTTTGCAATAGTTTCATCCTTTTTCCTCCCAAGGGCTCCAAACTCAGTTATGTAGTATGTATGGTCTTTGGTGTCAACCCATTGTCTCATGAAGAGATCACGAAGCTCTTCAATGATAGTGATAGAGTTAGCAGGAAACTCCCTAAACCATTTCGTGACATCTCCATCAAGGCTCTGCACAAACATTCTCATCCATACATCCTTGGATTCAATGTCTTGGTTATCGGCATAACTAAGGAAAGCTTCCCAGTGTTCTTCAGCTGTAGTTTCACCCTGTCCATTAAACCTAGGCAAATATTTCGGATAGTCACCTCCCGGCAATGCATTTAAAGGATGAGGCAAAACCAATAGTGCATATTTGGCTGCAACCATTCGGTCCATCAAGTCTATAGGCTGATCTTGGGCTGCCATTTTAAGGCTGAATGACTTTGGTGATGGAGAGGTTTGGTTGGAACTTGGCTGAAAGGGGTTTTTACCTACTTTCAACTGAAATAGAGGTATCTTACCAGGAGAGACCGTTTTAGCTTTTCTAAAAGATTGAGGATCAGTGAAAACTTGGAAGCTACTGTCAGGAATTATAGACTTTAACCAAGGTGAATTTTCTTCTTATTTTCTCAACACAGATGAAGGTGATGAACCATCCAACTGGACAGGGTCACATAGGGATGGTAATGAATGAGACTTTCTAATATTCCTTGCTGTCTTCAATATCTATTCAGGGTTTGTAACAGCCAACTGCAATGGTGAAATAGGTCTGTTTCTAGTTCCAATTCCCCTAGTAGCCACTATGAGAAACTGGTGAAAAGTAGTCTTAAAGATATGCTGGTTTAAGTTCACCTCTTAAAACTAGTGAAATGATAAGTATCCCAGGGAAAAATATGTTTTCAAATTTGTTCCCCGGCAACAGCGCCAAAGATGTTTGTGCCAGAAATTGTTTCTAGACTACAAATAAACAAGCCAACACAATCTCAAATATTCAATCAAACAAAACTACGTTTTTAGGGTTTTTGAAAGGTTTTTCTAGTTGTGAAGTTTGGTGACAAGAGGGAATACATTCATAACCCAAATAGGAACTAAATCACAAGTAAAGAAGAACTGAGATGCATAATATAATAACCATGTATCCAACAGAACATAACATTGAAGTTCATCCACAACTGACAAGCACTACAAGGATAAAAACTATAAACCAGCAATGAAATTATCAATTGTGTAGCTAAACAAGCTAGAAATGAAGCCAAAGAATAGACTGAAGGGTAAAATGAAGCATATATTTCATAATCAGTTCATCAAATACACATGAGAGTCAAGTAATTAGCTTATCAACAAGTCAGGAGACCTCCTCTAGCCAGCCAAAAGTCGAACCCTTTGTTCTCTTTGTGACCTTCCTAAATACTATCTTTCAAAATTCAGTTAGAGTCTAAACCCTAACTGTTTTTTAGCCTACTCATCGAGAGGGTATTATCAAAATAATAATTACAAAAAATAAAGTATTCTTCAAAACATAACAAGTAACTGATTTATCTAACAATGCTCGTATATCTTTAGCAGCTTCTGCTAACAAAGCTATCCCCTCTAAGGCTTGGGCCTTTCTCCTAGCTTTCTGCTGCTCTGCTTCCATCTCTGTCATTCTTTTAGTAAGCTCTTAACTTTGTTTCTGTAGGTTTCTAATAGTCTGTTAGTGACTTCACAACCTATTTTATTCAAGTTTTCACAGTCTTGGCAGTCAATTCTCCCTTGAACTCTCACAGGCTGCTTGTCCTCGATTTTATACAGTCTATTCTATTATCAATTCAGGGAATGTTTTGTGCCAAGTTTGAATAATTTAGGTCAAACAGAGCACCAAATATCTTTAACAGGGTTGTTGCTGAACTTTGCTAACATCAAACGATGCTCATTTAGACCTTTTGGACTGATATCTCACCATTGGGAGTTTGTTGAATACATGAATTTATGTTTTCCTCTAACAATTTGACATTATAAGGCTTTACAGAAGAAAAAAAAAACCCAATTTAACAGGCCATGACCAAGGTCATGCAAGGTACCTCATTCCAAGCTTGATGTAGGTGTTAAAATTCGATTCCTAGACTGGCTTAAAGACGAATTGAACGCTCCAAGTGTCTTCAACTCTCCAGCTCACCTCTAACTGTCACGTTGTGAAACCCTAATTTCCTTCAACTGCCAATTTCTAATTTTTTAGCAATGTGTCTCCCTCCAGTATCTCCACCATCTTCATAATGCTCAATTCGAGAACCTATTTCCTGTCAATCTCATCTTATTCCACTGTCTGTCATGATTTACCATGCATTTACCTCTAATCTGCCACGATCTCACTCACGTCATAACCAACACTTGTTTACATGATTATCTTGATGGGACACATATCAAACCTGCTTATTGATGTGATTAGTCACCCCAGGAATGAAATCATTGAATAAATTGATGTGAAAAATGACAAATTGAGCACCCGCGACTTTCTTGTAGCACGCCAGTACATTATTTTCACCCCTGCGCTACAAGAAAGTTTAAAACTCTAATTTTGTGTTATTTCATCAATAATTCAACTTTAAAACTAGGTTTATATGTTTAAACCTTGATCTTAGTGCTATTCATGAAACATTTAATCAACATATACCCTATAGAACCCTTTAGGACATAAGAAAAACAAAAATGATGAAAACCTAATGGCATAAACTCAAAATTGAACTCTAACCCAAAATTTCCTAGAAGTAAGCAAATGAGCAAGCTTCAAAAAACATAAACAAAATATAAGACTGAAGAAACAAATTCATGACTTAACATCTGGCTCCTACTGCGGGATGAAGCCCTGCCTATGAGGCTTCAAGAACCTGTAGACCAGTGCCTTCTTTTCTGCTACCTACTAGTTTGCAAAATCTCCATTGGGTTATGGAGTCCTTATTGTATTTTACTCACTCTGGTATATATAATGAAAAAGTAAAATTCCCCTTAAAAGCTGTAGAAATGCTTGAGAAATCATCCATTGACTGGACTTGACATTTCCTCACCTTCCAAAGACTGCAGGACAAAAGTGTTATTTTCCAAAATCTTAGACACTAGGAAAGGGCCAAACTAGAGATTATCAAATTTGCCATGTTTCCCTTTTTTCTCTTTCCTGGCATCCCACCTTAGAACCATATCACCAATGGAGAAAGTGTTATCTTTGATTTTCCTATCAAATATGCTTTTAATCTTCAATCTATATAACTGTGCCTTTTCTTCCACTTTTTCCCTATTCTGCTGCAACTCTATCATCTCATAAATCCTTCTCTGCACATCATTTGGTTCTTCCTGACAATTCTGAAGAAACTTCATCACTGGAATGCCCAATTGAACAGAAAAAACTGCATCTATGCCATACACTAATTGGAAAGGAGAAGTTCCAATTGCTTGTTTGACTATTATTCTATCAGCCCACAATGCATATTTCAACATAGAATCCCATGATCTCTTATTATACTTAAGGAACTTTCTGATACTCTAAATGATGTTCTTATTTGAGGACTTAGCTAAACCATTACCTTGGGGATAGTAAGGAGTTGAATGTTTTAGTTAGATACCATTATTTTCACAAAATGCTTCCATTGCCTTAGACTTGAAAGCCTTTGCATTATCTGTTACTATTTTCTGAGGACACCCAAACCTACTAAGGATATTTTCTTCAATAAATTCCATAATCACTTTGTCTATGGCATTCCTAGTAGGGATAGCTTCCACCCATTTGGTAAAGAAATCTGTTGCAGTTAGAATCCACCTGTGTTGTCCTGAGGAAGATGGACTTATCTCGCCTATAAAGTCTAGACCCTATTGCTAGAAAGGAGCACTTACTGCAATAGGTTTTAGGGGTAATGACAGCAATTTTTTTTTGCCAACAAACTTCTAACAAGGGATACAGGCTCTTACCTGCTGATATACATCTGCAAACAAAGAGGGCCAATAGTACCCAACGCTTAAAATATTGTATGTTGTTGCCTTCCAGTACTTGTGACCTCCACAAACACCCTCATGAGATTCAAAAATCACTCCTTCAATTTAAGATTTATCCAAGCATCTGAGTAGAATACCGCCTGGGTCCTTCCAGAATAACTGCTTTTCTACTAAACAATACTTAGTAGTTTTTAGCTTCAAAGATCTAGCATCTTTCCTATCTAAATGCTCAGGACATTGAAAATACAACAGAAAATACACAATGTCTACGTACCATGTGGATGCTGAATAATAGTCCATAATCTCTTCTTTTTCCAACATTGCTTGATCTTCTTTCTGAGCTAGCTCCTCAGCCATCACATATAATCCCAAAGCTTGGCAATTTGATTCAGCCAGCAGCTTGGCTAAACCTTGTCCCTTGACTAGTTTGGTAGGTCTGATATCTACATCATACTCCATGATTTTAGCAATCCACCTTCCTCTTTTCCCCTCACTATTAGGTTATGTCAAAACATCTTTTACATCAGCATTAGGCACATATGAAATAAATTTGGAATGAAAAACATAGATTCTGAAAAACTTTAAAGCTTTTACCAAAGCATAGGCCTGTTTCTCTAAGATACTGTATTTTAATTCAGAATCTGTGAGAGTTTTGTAGAATAATGCAATAGGCTGTTCCAGACCCTCCTTATTCTTCTGCAACAAAATAGCTGCTAGTGTATCCTCTGATGCAAATGAAAATTTTAGAAATTCTATGGTAAAATATAGACTTACTAATATAGGGGCTTCAGTAAGAGCTATTTTGATTTTTTCAAATGCATTATTTGCTTCAGTGGTCCACTTGACTTCCTGATCCTTTTTAAACATGGCTGTAATCTGCTTGATAATCTCAACAAAGTTTGTATAAACCAACGCAGAAAGTTGATTTTACCAATGAAATATTGGACATCCTTTTTACTTCTTGGTAGACTTATCTTCAATATTTCTTTCACCCTTTCGAGGTCAATCCTTATACCATCAGCAGAAACTAAATGACCCAGTAATTTTCCTTCATGTACAGCAAAGTGTGACTTCTTTGGATTCAAGGACAGGCCAAATTTTCTACATTTCAAGAAAGTCTGCTTCAAATGCTTTACATGTTCATCATTTGATTGTGAGAAAACAGTAATATCATCTAAGTAGATTACCACAAACTTGACCTTTTCTCTGACAAAAGCAATATCCATAGCCCTCTGAAAACTGGCTCCAGCATTCATTAGACCAAAAGGCATCTTATCATACATGAAAGTTACCCAAGGAGTTGTAAAAGCTATTTTATCCTTATAATCAGGATGCATAGAAATCTGATTGTACCCAGAGGAACCATCAACCATAGAGATCCTCTATGCCTCGAATACTTTCTACAATATTTGCTCAATTTTAGGCAGAGGATAATTATCCTTTAGTGAAGATCTGTTCAAATTTCTAAAGTCAACACACAACCTGATTTCTCCATTATTTTTCCTAACAGGAACTAGATTAGCCACCCATGAAGAATACATGAGGGGCACTATAATCTTGACATCTAATAACTTTTTCACTTCTTTTTCAATAACAGGAAATAAGGATCGATTAATCCTCCTTAATTTTCGACGAAAGGGTTTAGCATTTGGTTTTAAAGGGAATTTATGTTGTATAATTCCAGTATCATACGTTCTCAATTCTTCATAAGACCATGCAAAAACATCAACATGTTCCTTTAACAATTTTATGTACCTGTTTCTTTGTTCAGCTGTAAGTGTTTTCGAAATTTTAACTCTTCTAGGATGTTCTGCAGAGCCAATGTTACAATCTACCACATTCTCTTTTGAGGACTGTACAACAAGATTTAAGAGTGTATCATATTTTGTAAATATCCTTTCCAAAGGTACCAAACCTTTTGGGATGAAATTACTTTTTAATTCAATGATTTTGTGTCCAACTATTTCATTTTCAGCAATCTCTTCCACCTGTCCATCCCCTTCATCTTCCTCTTGATCAATCAGGGAATTAGAAAACTCATGTGTAAGCTCTAAAAAATTTTTAATCTCAATGTCATCTTCGAACACTCTCCATTGCTTTACATTATCAGGTACAGATGGTCGGTACCTAACTTCAATGGGATACCTCAACTGTGTAGTCTTGGGGATTCTAAAGTGTGTGGCAGCCAAGGGAAATGAATCTGCAGTCTGATTATGGTCTCTTGGAATATAGGTAATGTTAAAAGCTACAAAATAATTTTCAATCATGTCCCATACCTCATTTCGATAGACTTTCAGCAAACCCTGCTTCACTTGATAGTTGTTCTTCACCAGCTGAACAACTAATTCGGAGTCGCCAAATGCAAAAATCTGATGAATGCCCAAATCTTTGGCAGCTTTCAATCCTAACAGCAAATCTTCATACTCAGCGGTATTGTTTGTAGTAATGAACTCTAATTTATACATCAGCTTTATTGTTTCACCTCTAGGGGATTTAAGAAGAACCCCTGCTCCAGCACCTTCTTTGCAAGAGGATCCATCAAAGTATAATTGCCAAATCTCATCCTCCTGTTCCCTGCTGCATTTTACTGGTTGTTCCCTTTCAACCTGTAATAGACCAACAGTATTGTAATCATCACTGAAATGTAACATGCAAGTACCCAGATCTTTATCAACATCATACAGATGATGGTTGGTAGGGTTCTTGTCATCTGTTACAATATAAGAAAACTGAAGCTCTATGTACTGCCTTCTGTTTTCTCCTCCAAACACAGGAATAGTAGCATATGATAAATCCATTTGTAAGGTTCCACCAACTTTCTTTTCCCAAGATCTAGAGAGAAGAAAACCAAAGGTGTAATATCAGCTACCACTACATCCATGATCACACTCTTCATGGGTAATTGAGCCAAACTGACAACCATGTCCTTTATTACCCCTAAACACGTCACATCTCGTGAATCAAATGCATACAGATCATGATAGGGTTTGGTTATACTCAGACCTAAAGCTTCCATAACAGCCTTCAGCATTAAATTGTGTGATGCTCCCGAATCTAACAAACAATTATGTATCATTTGTTCATGAACTGTCAAAGTAATATAGAATGGAGGTGAAGCACCTGCTTCATTTTTAGTTTTTCCAGCCAAGGCTGATCCAATGAAAATCCTAGGATTTTCTTCTTGTAAATTCACTGTATCAGAAATAGGCTGATTGCTTGCTAAATTAATCATCTTAAGAAATGATTCTTTATAGGAAGGGTTTTTCATTTATTCAGTTAAAGGAACAAGAATATTTAACTTGCCTAATTCATTTTCCAGGCTGAAATTCTGCACAGTTTTATTTACCTCTTCAACCTCCATGTTCTTCCTTTGTTTTTCTGGAATATGTGGTTTCTCTGACACAGGATTAGATTGCTGTTTAGTTGGAACAACTACCTTCTTCCTAGGGTTTTGTACTACTTGTTTTGGACCCAACCTCATATTCACAGTCTTCTTGAGTTCATTTTGACAGACATCAGCAGTTACAACAGTAATTTTCAGACCTAAATCATCCTCTGTTTCGAACATATCAGCATCATAGCATTCTGCATTTAGAAACTCCTCCTCAGTGACAAAACCCTCAGATAAACTTTCTCCAAAATGGTTCATATCCTTATCTGTATCTTCAAATATCACTTCATCATCAACCTCTTCCTCATCAGCAACATTGTTCTAAAGAGGTGGTGGTACTCTTTGGTCCTCAGCTTCTCTCATTTCCTGTTGAATATCATTATTCCTTCGTTCTCTAGGCATGAAACGTGGAGAAAATTGTCTTCTAAATTGGTTCTGATTGTTAGGGTTTCTTTCACCTTCTTGAACAGGCTTGCTAGAATTTTTCTCTAGTTCTAATTTGTTTAATTTTGCAGTCAAAATCTTCACCAACTTGGCCATCTCATCAATTTTTCCTTCTGCAGAATGAGAAGTTGAACTTCTTGGAGCTGCTTCTTTCTTTCCTTTCCTGTCATAGATTTGCTGAGCTATTTCCTTCTTCAATATATTGGAAGCCAATATGTTAGATTCTACCTCCAATGCTACATCCTGCATATTCAGTAAAGAAATAGGTCTCGTTTCTCTTAATAGTAAGGAAAATTCATGGTCGAAAGCATTTGCATATGTAAGTTTTGTAGATGTTTCTAAAGGCTTTATTTCTGCAGGAATTCTGATGTACACTTTGTTAAATCTCTTTGAAAAGTCTGCAATAGTTTCATCCTTTTTCCTCCTAAGGGCTTCAAACTTAGTTATGTAGTATGTATGGTCTTTGGTGTCACCCCATTGTCTCATGAAGAGATCACAAAGCTCTTCAATGATAGTGATAGAGTTAGCAGGAAAGTCCCTAAACCATTTCCTGACATCTCCATAAAGGCTTTGCACAAGCATTCTCATCCATACATCCTTGGCTTCAATGTTCTGGTTATCAGCATAACTAAGAAAAGATTCCCAATATTCTTCAGTTGTAGTTTCACCTTGTCCATTAAACCTAGGAAAATATTTCTGATAGTCACCTCCAGGAAGTGCATTTAAAGGATGAGGAAAAACCAATGGTGCATATCTGGCTACAACCATTCTGTCCATCATGTCTATAGGATGATTTTGGGCTGCCATTTTAAGGCTGACTGACTTTGGTGATGCATAGGTTTGGATGGAACTTGGATGAAAGGGGTTTTTACCTAATTTCAATTGAAATAGAGGTATCTTACCAAGAGAGACCATTTTAGCTATTCTGAAAGATTGAGGATTAGTGGAAACATGGAAGCTACTGTCAGGAAGTATAGACTTTAACCAAGGTGAAGTTTCTTCTTCTTTTCTCAACACAGATGAAGGTGATGCACCATCCAACTGGTCAGGGTCACATAGGGATGGTAATGACTGAGACTTTCTAATCTTCCTTTCTTTCTTCAATATCTGTTCAAGGTCTATAACATCCAACTGCAATGGTGGAATAGGTTTGTTTCTAGTTCCAATTCCCCTAGTAGCCACTGTGACAAACTGGTGAAAAGTAGTCTTAAAGATATGCTAGTTTAAGTTCACCTCTTAAAACCAGTGAAATGATAAGTATCCCAGGGAAAATATGTTTTCAACTTCATTCCCTGGAAATGATGCCAAAGATGTTTGTGCTAGAAATTGTTCCTAGACTACAAAGAAACAAGCCAACACAATCTCAAATATTCAATCAAACAAAACTAGGTTTTTAGGGTTTTTGAAAGGTTTTTATGGTTGTGAAGTTTGGTGACAAGAGGGATTACATTCATAACCCAAATAGGAACTAAATCACAAGTAAAGAAGAACTGAAATGCATAATATAATAACCATGTATCCAACAGAACATAACATTGAAGTTCATCCACAACAAACAAGCACTACAAGCATAAAAACTATAAACCAACGATGAAATTATCAGTTGTGTAGCTAAACAAGATAGAAATGAAGCCAAAGAATAGACTGAAGGGTAAAATGGAGCATATATTTCATAGTCAGTTCATCAAATACACATGAGATTCAAGTACTTCGCTTATCAACAAGTCAGGAGACCTCCTCTAGCCAGCCAAAAGTCGAACCCTTTGTTCTCTTTGTGACCTTCCTAAATACTGTCTTTCAAAATTAAGTTAGAGTCTAAACCCTAACTATTTTTCAGCCTACTCATTGAGAGGGTATTATCAAAATAATAATTACAAAAAATAAAGTATTCTTCAAAACATAACAAGTTACTGATTTAGCTAACAATGCTCATAGATCTTCAGCAGCTTCTGCTAACAAAGCTATCCCCTCTAAGGCTTGGGCCTTTCTCCTAGCTTTCTGATGCTCTGCTTCCATCTCTGTCATTCTTTTAGTAAGCTCTTCATTATGTTGCTGTAGGTTTTTGACAGTCTGTTAGTGACTTCACAGCCTATTTTCTTCAAGTTTTCACAGTCTTGGCAGTCAATTCTCCCTTGAATTCTCACAGGCTGCTTGTCCTCGATTTTATACAGTCTATTCTATTATCAATTCAGGGAATGTTTTGTGCCAAGTTTGAATAATTTAGGTCAAACAGAGCACCAAAGATCTTGAACAGGGTTGTTGTTGAACTTTGATAACATCAAATGATGCTCATTTAGACCTTCTGGACTGATATCTCACCATTGGGAGTTTGTTGAATACATGAATTTATGTTTTCCTATAACAATTTGACATTATAAGGATTAACAGAAAAAACCCCAATTTAACAGGCCATGACCAATGTCACGCGAGGTACCTCATTCCAATCTTGATGTAGGTGTTAAAAGTCGATTCCTGGACTGGCTTAAAGACGAATTGAATGCTCCAGGTGTCTTCAACTCTCCAGCTCACCTCTAACTGTCACGCTGTGAAACCCTAATTTCCTTCAACTGCTAATTTCCAATTTTTTAGCAATGTGTATCCCTCCAGCTTCTCCACTAGCTTTGTAATGCTCAATTTGAGAACCTCTTTCCTGTCAATCTCGCCTTATTCCACTGTCTGTCATGATTTACCATGCATTTACCTCTAATCTTCCACAATCTCCCTCACGTCATAACCAACACTTGTTTACATGTTTATCTCGATGGGACACGTATCAAGCCTGCTTATTGATGTGACTAGTCACCCCAGGAATGAAAACATTGAAGAAATTGGTGTGAAAAATAACAAATTGAGCACCCACGACTTTCTTGTAGCGCGCCAGTGCATTATTTTCACCCCTGCGCTACAAGAAAGTTTAAAACTCTAATTTTGTGTTATTTGATCAATAATTCAACCTTAAAACTACATTTATATCTTTAAACCTTGATCTTAGTGCTATTCATGAAACCTTTAATCAACATATACCCTATAGAACCCTTCAGGACATAAGAAAAACAAAAATGATGAAAACCTAATGGCATAAACTCAAAATTGAACTCTAAACCAAAATTTCCTAGAAGTAAGCAAATGAGCAAGCTTCAAAAAACACAAACAAAATATAAGACTGAAGAAACAATCTCATGACTTAACAGGTGGTACAAGGCCTTTGAGTTGGAGAGTGTTAAGTAGTGTGCATATTAAGTGGAATTAATGAGAATGACTAAGCTATTAAATTTTTGAATTGGTTTTTGGCTCTTTAATGTTGTGAGTGATTGAATTCACATGTGATTACCTTAGTGTCAACATTGTGAGACCAAGGTGTTGCAGATCATTGTGAGAAAATTTGAATTGGGAAGGCCATGTCTCTAGTTGTGTCATAAGCTTTGGACATGCTCAACATGTTGTAGTTGAAGTGCATAATGTGATACCAAAAAAATGTCCAGGACAATACCACTAACTCTAAGACCTTTTACTCTTCATGAAACAACATGGATACAAAATGTACATAGATGAGGAAAACACTGTTCTTTGAACTACCCAACATGATCAAATGTATACAAAAATCAATGTATACACTTAGTTCACATGAACTCTTGTCAATTCTAGATACATAAATGTATTAGTTTGATATAAACAAACACACAGATTAGTTATTTGACTCTATGATGTATGAGGGTTTTGGAAACCTCATGTGCATACATTTAACATATCAATCTCAATGGATTAAAGTTTGGAAATGACAGACTCCAAAATCTTATTTGTTCTCCAGTTCAAGAATGATAATTGTGCTTTTCATGCTATAAATTAGCTTGGCATAGATTAAGATAAGATAAAATAATTTTATTAATGTCCAACAAATGACCACAAAAGTAGGTTAGTGGGACTACTGGGTACAATAGTGCCAATCCAAAGTTAGAGAACAAAAGAAACTACTATATAAAGTAAGATGTAGAATGTAAATTAGTTATCTAACATAAGACCTGGAGACTAAACCCTACAAGCAAAGTGAATCTATTAATGCTAATAATATTAATTCAACTAAAAAATATGAATCTGACTGAATCTAGATATTAATGGAGAGTGAATCTAATTGTTATTGGTTGCAATAAGGAATATGCCACTTTATTTGTGCTTCCTTTCCAGTTCTTAGTCATTATGTTGAACTTCTACGAATAAGTAATAGCTTCCCATTACTGTTGATATATTCGTAACTTTGAAATGTATTCACTTGTATATCTTATATTGTACCTTGATGTTCCTATCGGGAGAATCATTTGTATTTCATGATACCTCAATGTTCCTATCGAGAGAGTCATTAAGATAATGAATTCATGTAAAATCATTGAGGTTAACCCTCTGTTGTAAGTTGGGGCAATAGTTCCCACAATTTAGTTAAGGTTAACCCTCCTTGTTGATCAGAGGGCAAATTCGTCACAGTTGAGGGGCACTAGGGTTATTAGACTCTCCTAGAGATGTTAGCCCTAGTAAGTAATTGTAAAAGTTAGACACTAGTATAAATAGAGAGTGAGACTCTCTATTTTTCACGCACACTCACTCAACTAGGGCGCATGACTAAGAGAGGATAATCTCTCCCAAGTGAGAGAGTTATAACAGATGTTGGAGATCATCTTTTATGTCTTTGGTTTTTACTGCTACCATTAGTTCTCATTCTATCTCTAAGAAAGTTGTAGGGTTTTATCCTTTATGGTTTCCCCGAGTAAAATTCTTTGTGTCTCTTATCTCTTATGCTAATTGTTGTGCATGTTATTCTCTTAGATAAGATCCTAAGATTATATTGATTAAATGATAAAAATATAACA
This sequence comes from Pseudotsuga menziesii, assembly GCA_001517045.1. Taxonomy (NCBI): domain Eukaryota; kingdom Viridiplantae; phylum Streptophyta; class Pinopsida; order Pinales; family Pinaceae; genus Pseudotsuga; species Pseudotsuga menziesii. The sequence goes on along the minus strand of LPNX010879359.1, from coordinate 47,442 downwards.
TGGTATCAGACCTAACCTGAGAAGAAGACGGTGTGCAGCTGCAGAAGCTAGGGCTTCTTAATTTTTGGGTCTCTCTCAATAATCCATTGGCAAAAGGATGCTACAATAAATCTCCATTGAAGGGTGCATGTTTCTGTCGAAGCAGAATTGGATTCCAGGCATTTTCAGTTTTTGTTGCTGGAAATTAGGGCTTTTTACATAAGAGGAATTTTTGAGTGAACCCAGCATAGGATTCCTCTCCTCATCAAAATCAATGTTTAGAGACCAAGGTCAATATTTTTGGTTGGGAAAAACTTAGGGAAAGTCAAACCCTAGTTTGACCCCAGGCCTGAAAAACCCTAAAATACTGAAACATGTAGTTTTGGTACATTCGCTAAATGTCGGGATTGAAGAAGTCTCAAGGACCGAAATTTTCACATGCCAAATATAAAATCCTGATATACCCTATGCAAAAATTTTAGCCTCAGATTCACTATATTTTGGGAGATATGTTTCCTCTAAATCAGGGTTCCAACCTCTTCCAAGATTCATAATTTCTAAATAGGACACCTACGAACAATTGCTATATCTCGGGACACATAGGTACAAATGAAATTTCTTAAGGTTTTCAAGATAGGTAACAGAATTTACTTTCTGTGGTAAAATGTTTATACCCTAATGAGGAAATAGGGACATGTGGCAGTCCGTACAAGTTCGCTATGATGAAAAATCCTGAAATAAGTCACCTTGGGAAAAATCTCATACGACCCAATTGGTGAAACCAATTCTGGTAAAACCTGTGGTGTTGGAAAGAGGACAAACAAGGTTACCTCAGTTACAAAATTTCAGAGATATTGTAGAAACAATATCAAGCATTTCTACAGAAGAAATGGGTAAACTAGGGCTTCCTGTTCTAGGAACTTCCCTCCACTATCAGAAAAGGACGACATTAGACAGCTCACCTTGAAGAGTCCTATATTTCTATCCAATAATAATTTTCAAATTCCATGTTTTGAAAATTATGGTTTCTCTAACAAACCCTAGATCAGCTAGCTCCAGAACCAGAATGGACACCTCAAATCGGTAAGATCTAATGTTTTGCTATTTACAGTTGAAGTTCTCATTTCAAAATGACTAACCACACTGGCTTGATGACAAGCTTGGTGAGGCTGAAAATTTCCAAGAATGGAATTATATGATCTCACTAGTTGTTTAACGAAATGAATTGGACACCTACATAGGTAGAGAGGTTCCAGTTCCAGGGGGAGATGAGGCTAAATCCTTACAAACGAAGAACTTGGTCAAGGCCAAGATGATCATTGCTGATTCAATTGAGGATAACTTTATATCACAAGTGTCTTCCCTTAATACACCTAAATATATGTTTGATTCCTTGACCAAGATATTTGAAGGGAAGAACGCAAATAAGAATATGACTTTGAGAAACTAGTTGAAGAATGTGAAGAACCAAAATACAGAGACCATACAGTCATACTTTACAAGGGTCTCTCAAATCAAATAACAACTTGAAGTAGTGGATGAAGAAGTAGAGAATATAGAAATTCTGATAACCACCTTGAATGGCCTCCCAGGATCAAGGGATTCATTCATTCAAGGAATGTGTGCCAGAAAGAAGTAATTACTTTCAGCAGAGTCTAGGAAGAACACATACAAGAAGAAGCTCGACTTATAATAATAGAAAAGAAGATGGGAGCAACTGAAGATCAAGATTTCACGATTCAAAGAAGATACCTCAAGTGATGAGGAATATGAAGAACTCAATTCTTGAAGAACCTCTTATCCATATTAAGCATTTGGATAAGAAATGATGCTATTCTAAATGAAGAAGATGATGAAGTTGAAAGAAGGAGTCTACCCATGTAATAAATAAATATAAGTATTCAGTTTTCATTTCATGATATTGTTTTGTTATGCATTTGTTTATATTCAGTTGATGTATTATGCATGATCGAATGTTTGCATTAATGGAAATATACTACTAATATGCATGCGATGGGTAAGTAGCTCATGGTGCTATACAACTCTCCATTGCTACTTATCTAGAATGAAACCTCTTTGCTGACATATTGGATTAGTGCAAAATCTCAATGATGTCTGGGTAGAGATGGAAGGAATCTAGAAAAGTTTCTGTGAGATAGCTAAAATAGTTGCATGATTATATATTTATGCATCATAATTTTCCATTGTGAATATGCCTTATGAAATGTTTCTAACCATATAAATGCACTTGACTTGTAGGAAATATCACGTACAATCACCTACAAGAAACCAACGATGAGACTTGTTCCAAAGAACAAGTGACGATAGTTCAAGAAATCATTCAAGATGAAGAATAAAATGACGATACTTTCAAATAAAGAAAGAGGCCCCAAGGACACTCCAGTTATATATGTGACACTATTGAGTGACATCATTGATGTAGAGCCTTCTAGCTATGAAGAAGTATCCAAGAAGAAATGGAAGGACAATACGAGTTCAAGAAGAATGAGGTCTAGGATGCAGTATCAAGACCTAAAGGGAAGTTCAGAATCTATTCCATATGGATATAGATGATCCCGCATGTAGTAGATGGAAACATCATGGGATACAAGGCAAGATTCTTAGCATGAGGCTTCTCACGGAAAGAAGGAATAGACTACGAAGAGACATTTGCAGCCACTAGAAGTTAAGACACGTGACAGGAACAATCATGTGTGCAAATGAAAGAAGGCCTTGTACAAGCTCAGAAGACACCCATACGATAACACATACATGAGGATCTTGAAGATCACCTAGAGTGATGAAGATTTTAACCTTTGCTACAAGGTTGAAGGAAAAATCCCATAGAGGATGGAAAGCTCACAGATGGATGTGAGAAGAAATTTTGAAAAGGTTCAAGATAGCGGATCTTGGTATCCAGTGACCCTAGATGGATACATAGAATATTAGTAGCAGAGGAAGCTACTTGTCACTCTAGTACAAAATGTTTCAATGCATAGAGTATGAAAGACAGAGGGAGAATGGTGCTCCACTTCAGAGGGAGCGACTGCAGAAGATTCTAAGGTTTGACATGGTACGATAGGATGGACATATTATTGATTGCTTTAGGATTTACTGAGAGTAAATCATATTACAAACTTTACTTCAAGGTTAAAGGTGGAAGACTAGTGATGCTCCTATTATATGTCGATGACTTGTTCCTGACAGAAAATAGGAACTCATTAAAGTTGCAAGAAGGACACTTGCTACCGATTTCAAGAGGAAGGACTTAGGTATGATGCACTACTCTCTAGGTATGGAGGTGTGGCAGAGTACAAATGGAATCTCCCTATTTCAAGGGAAGTATGTAGTAGATATCCTAGAGAGGTTTAGGATGATGGACTGCAAGGCCATGACCACACCTATGGCATCAAACCTGAAGCTATTGAGTGATGCTTGATTATATTTAGTTGATGCTACGATGTATCATTAGATGATTTATTCCTTGATGTACCTGACGAATATGAGACTAGATGTTTTATTTGCTGTGAACACATTGAGACATGTTCACCTGATAGTTGCAAAGCATGTAGTGAGGTACCTAAAGGGTACAATTGATTATGGGCTCCAGTATGAGGTGAATCAGAACATTAACCTAGAGGGTTATGTGGATTTGGATTTGCAGGAAGTGCCATTATAGGAAGACAACTTTGGGGTGCTCGTTCAGTATGAGATCAAGTGTGATCTCTTGGTTTAGCAGGAAACAGTCCTGCATGGCATTGAGTATAGCTGAAAGAGGAGCAGTGAAGATCGAGTATGTGATCCAGATCAAGATCTGTCGAAAGAGGGAGTTCTATCATAGTCAGTGAGACAGGTTGTTTGAGCATAAAATCCTGGCGAAGCTCGTAGGTGGCTCATAAATAAACGGTCCTGTAGGTTGTCCTCGAATGTAATCGGTCCTGGTGAAGCTTGCAGGTTATCCTTAGATGTAATCAGCCCTGATGTGATTCTATGCTAGAAATGGCCAGAGTGAATTTCAAGTACTTCAAAGAGAAGCTTGGTGTTCTCCAGATTGAGGTTCTTTCCAAGGGGAATTGATGAGTCCTTGTGCCTTTCTGTCATGGTTATTGGACGTGTTCCTCCCATGGTCATATGTAAGTGTAGATCATTTCTGACATGGTTGTTGGATGTGTTCCTCCCATGGTTATATGTAAGTGCAGATCCTTTCTGACATAGTTGTTGGATGTGTTCCTCCCATGGTCATATGTAAGTGCATAGCCTTTCTGACATGGTTGTTAGATGTGTTCCTCCCATGGTCAGATGTGAGTGTTGGCAATTTCTGGCATGGTTGTTGGATGTGATCCTCGCATGGCCAGATGTAAGTGCAGAGCCTTTCTGATATGGTTGTTGGATGTGTTCCTCCCATGGTTAGATGTAAGTGCAGAGCCTTTCTGATATGGTTGTTGGATGTGTTCCTCCCATGGTTAGATGTAAGTGCAGAGCCTTTCTGACATGGTTGTTGGATGCATTCCTCCAATGGTCAGATGTAAGTGTAGAGCCTTTCTGACATGGTTTTTGGATGTGTTCCTCCCATGGTCAGATGTAAGTGCAGGGCCTTTCTGACATGGTTGTTGGATGTGTTCCTCCCATGGTCAGATGTGAGTGATGTGCCTTTATAACATGGTTGTTGGATGTGTTCCTGCCATGGTCATATGTGAGTGATGGGAAGGAATTTCTTACATGGTTGCTGGATGTGTTCCTCCCATGGTCAGATATAAGTGATGAAGAAGATGAATACATGCATGCAGGCTAGGCCTACAACAAGCATGAAAAAGGGTTGGCTCTGTAGAACTTCCTATGACGATTAGAATTAAGGGATAACACCAATTGATTGATGTAGAGGAAGCAATGATGATGATGATCATTAGAGGAAATTTGAGGTCTAAAATGAGCCTCCGAAGGAAAATGATAAAATAATAGTTATTAATTTTGGAGGAAAAATGAAAAAAACTACATTTTTTGTTCATATTTTCAACATATCTCCTTGTGTTTTTACTCAAATTTTGAGCGGGATATCTCGTTGCATGTGGAATTTAATTCCACATCCAATGAGTACCCACACTGCATACTTTTGATGGACCCCGCTACACCAAAAACAAGAAATGCATTTGAATGTGCTGAAAGTAATAAGTCAAATTCAACCTATAAAAAGGTTGGTCAAACAAGCATCAATGTTAAAAAAAATGTGTTGCATAAATAAACTACAAGACATTACAATTTTGAAATGTAGATGCTATATATAGTTTCTAAACACCTTGATAATTTTCATATTTTAGTACTTTGATTACTTTTCATCACATCCCATGATGTGGAAATCCATAGATTGTCTTTCAAAACTTGTCGAAAATTCCGAACTAACAAATAGAGAAGAACACCAAGGACTTTGACAGAACGTTCTTACATCACATCAACTAAAATTTATTTATCTACAATCTAGACCCAATAGAAAGCTAATAATTCTCATTCTTTCCCTTTGAAAAATATTCCCCTTGCTGTATAATAGGGCCAAATATTTTTTGGAGTTTCCATGATTATTGGAGTGGATAGAAAACAATGTCCATTGAAGCATTTCATTCCACTCTAGCAAACCATTTGGTTTAAAATTATTTATGTTGATCTCAGCATAGGGTATGCAACAAACTGTAACGGGGTTTTCACCACTTTTAAGTGAAAAAGAACAAGCCTTATGTCAATGGGACAATAAGGTAGAGTTCATGAAACAAAAGCTTCAATGATAAACGAGATTAGTAAAACAAAATAAATAAACATATATGCCTAAACTAAATAAAAGAAAATACATGAAAGTTATACCTTCTTTGTTGTGAAAATGGGCCACTGTGCCCGTCTCGGAAATGGTCTGCCTCTCCATAGGCTAGTTCTCCAAGTGAGTATGGAGAATGTCTCGACGTACAAAGTGGGAATGGTAGGGAAATAGGATGATGGAAAAGGTGGGGTGTGAATATTGGAGAATTATGGTTTCTCACCATACTCACAAAATAAAATAATGGAAAAAAGGTGTAAGAATTTTTTGAAAGAGACATTCACACTGTTTTTATAATATGTTTTTAAGTTTTTTGACCTTTTCTCTCTTTTAGGGTTTTGGAACTCAATTTAGAGTTTTTGCACCATTTTTAGGGTTTTTAGCCCACTTTAGGGTTTTTTCACCCTTTTTAGGGGTTTTAGCCCTTTTTTGGGTTTTAAACCTTTTTTGGGGTTTTTAGCCCTTTTTGGGAGAGAATGAAGGTAAACAATAGTAAATAATAATGTTTTGGACTGAAAATACAATTGTGAAGGTCAAAAGTAAGGCAAATATGGTGGAAAAATGATGTATGTATGCAGTTTAGACCAAGCAGAGCTTGGTGAGCAATTTGTTTTGTTAACAGATTTCCCCCTAATGTGTGAGGGCAGGAGATCATCATATGGTCAACAGACATCATAGGATCATGGGAATAGTGGAGAGACTAGAGAGACTTATGGAGAAACGACACTTCCTCATTCGAACCTCAGTGGGTTTTAGTTTTTTATTAATGATTCCCAACAATGGGTGAGATACATATAATATGTGACTTGTATGTGGATGAAGAGGGCATACCCATGCTTGTAATAATGTCAAAAGCATAAATAATGGGATCAAGGATAAAAAATATGGGATCTTATCAATATATATACAACTAATGTTACATAATGTTGGCCACAATGCGAGGCTGAATACAAAGCCGATCTGAAGAACTTATACATAGGAACCATGGCATTCTCAAGCAATGCAATATATTCACAACTGATGCTCTGTTGAATCTGGAAGTGTACATAACTGGAGGGATTCCATGATGAAGAGTCAGAATCTTTTTTGTACCATATGCTGCATCAATTACTGGAGATACATGGAAGAACTATACTGGGGGCTTCTGAACACTGTTTCCAATGCAACTCGAAAATCACAAGGGACATGAAAATGTCTGGGTCCCATAGTAGACTCACCAATGTGCTAGAGTCAGGTGACAACTAAGGTATTGTTCTGAATAATAAATAGACTGATACACTATACAAATCTCAATGGTGCGATGATGTAGATGAAGTCGATCACGTGAGACACAACCAGCTAGAGAGGCACTAGCGAATCCTCTCAAGTGGTCGAAGGAACTCCTCAATAAGGTGAATGAAACTAGGATACGGGGACCTTTAGGTCTATCCTCTAGAATAGATGTGTTAATCTCGACAGAGGGAGACTTGCAACTAATCAAGGAAATTATGTTTCCTTGATGAGAAGCATGAGGGGGATAACCAAAGATGTGGGACAATGTGGGAACTAGCACACTAAATTGGGGAACAGGGGCAGGGGGAGATTCATACTTCCTGTGTTCAGAGTATGGCGCTAGGGCTAACCTAAAAGAAAATGAAACTGAATCACGGGAGAGGGATCATAGCTGTAATACTAGGAAGATAAATGCAATGGGAAATACTCAAGGAGTTAACTGGAACATGACTACTCAGGGGATCAAAGGAAAGACTCATCACAGAATACTCTGAACAAAGGAAACCCAATTCGGGAAATTTTCCAAACTATAATATATGGAGTGGTGCCGAAAGACATCGTTATGAAGCGAGCTCATGGATTCTTAGCAAGCCCGAGAAAGTAAATGTTTGATGGTGTTTTCATTTTTAGAGAGTCTGAAAATAGAAAGAAGATTCCAGTGTGGTCTCTTTTTCATATGTATTCTCATGAGTCCAAAAACAGGATAAAAGTGTGTGCAGGAGATCTCTCCCAACCTTTGGGGAAGGATGACTTATTTACTGTTTGTATTCCAATCAGGCCGAAAAAGGTTAAACCTATACTGAGTGGACGATCATTCAAATAGTTTTACGAGCATGAACGAAACAAAGTTTTCTCGGGAATATTTTCTTGATGAGAAAGCTGGAAAAGAGCTTAAAGACAAGCCATGATGAGCTTTTTCATAAAGTTTAGTCCCAATTCTCGAGAAAACATAAAAGGATGCAAAGGGAAATGTTCCTTGCCTGAGTGCACCAAGGTGGTCCTTTTCTTATAATAGTCTAAATAGTTCGAAAAATGAGATAAATGAGGCTACATAGACGCCATTTAAAATAATTTAATTAGTGTGAAAGGAAGCAATCATGCTTGGTGATCATTTCATTCTTTGAAGAGTCAGGAAAGAGCTTAATACAAACTCCATAGTGGTTAATCAAGCAAGGGGGAGGTGTCTGACATATGAAAAGAGGTTATGTTGTGGACATGGATGATGGGCATGAAGGCATGACACTTGTGGGGTCCCCTTGCGGGATGATGGATGGTGGTAAAATATTCCCAACTGTGCAGTATGGGTGGAGCGGATGGCTCATTGACATGTCGATACCTAAAAAGGGAGATTTGTGTGATGGCAGGAAAATCGAGGTGAATTCCAAGAAATGGCCTAGAAAATCATAGTGAGAGAATGAGACTAGGGTCTTGTCAAAATATAGGGGGAAGAAAATTGAACCTGGTGGTGTAAATGTCATCTCAAACGGACTGCAGATGACTCTGACTAGCATTTAGTGATGTTGTCCCTCGTCTAGTGGTGCATGGGGAAAAAATAGCTCAATGTATAAGGTGTAATTTGCATGGTGATGCACAAATTGAAATGACTCCATGAAATGGCCCAAAGAAACAGTAGGGAGGGAGGCATTCTAGAAGGTCATTTCTCAACCTAAGAGATTTTTGCACAATGGTGACAACTTCCTATTCTTGTAGAGGATGATCCCTACGTGAGCATGGAATACCAGGGAGATACACAAAGGCCTCGATTTCCAGGGAAGGTCTTGAGAATTTATGGTATGATAGCATAGTGGTAGATAGATCATACATGCAACATATTGTGTGCATGTTCCCACACCCTCCAGTGGGCTACCAGTGTTGCAGGGGTAGGGTGGATGGGTTAGATCCACTCGCTCATGTGCAAATGATGCAACAGAGTTCTACAATGGACTCATTACATCTAGACTTGAAGAAACTATTGGAGGGGCTCATTTAATCATGGTAAAAATGATGCAAAACAAAAATTAAAACATGAGTACTCAGAGTGGGTGAGTTTAGGCATAGAACCTCTTGAGGTAGAGCCCATGAAGAGGATTCTTCAAGAGGTGGTCCTTAGAGTCTACAAGGATATATCCCCCCTTGTCAAGACATAGATTGATGATGTATGGTCCATACCACATGGAATCAAAATTCCATTTCCCTAACTTATTGTTGGCTTGATCATAGATGAGGACACAATCTCCCTCACTTAAGGTGTGAGGGTGGACATGGGATTCAAAATGGGACTTCGACCGAGTCTTGGTTGCTTCAATCATTTGGAGAGAAGAACATAGGTCCTCATTGGTATCTTTGAGTATAAGTAGGGGTTCTCCTAGTGGTGAAGTATTAGGTAGAAGTTCGTTGACAAGGCGGGGTGTCTGATTCTGGCATTCAATGGGAAGAACCGACTCCACACTATGAACTAAGTGAAATGGGGTAAAAATGGTGGTTGTTTTAGATCTCTCTCTGTCATCGATAAATTGGTGCTGATATAGATCAGGAGGATCTTCCATGATCAAGGATGGGAAAGTATTATTGTAAGTAGAGATCATGTAAATGGTGGTCGTGGTGTCTGAGGAAGAAGCCAGAGGGTGGATTTCCTTGATGACATTGATTTTAGACTCACGAGAGTGTTTCCAAAGGTCATGAAGGGCTGAATGATACTTGAAAAAGTATGGGAAATGGTGAGAATAGTGTCCATACAAGCCACAAATTGGGCAAGGATGGTTGGTCCTCAATGACTTATTCTTGACTATTGGTAGATATGGGATGATGTCTATTGGAGTACCATCAACCATACCCATAGTGTCCATGTGTGTGCGAGGGATAGGTAAATCTGTACAATTTTTTGTTGCATGACCTTGTATACCACACAATCTACAAGGTAGAGTTGGATGAGGTTCGACTGCTTTGTTGGTGCCCTTGCCCTCATCCTTCTTTGGGAGAGGAGGGGATGGTTTGGGAATGAAAGATGTTTTTGATCGACCTAGAGGAGGGTGTGACTCCATCTTAATAGGTTGGATGAGAGTCCACACAACCTGGCATGTCAAAAGTTTGGTGGGTGGATCAGGGTACCACACCAGAATCCCCAATGTGAAATTAGGTAAATTGAGAGTAGTTATGACTAGCTTGCTCATGATGCTAGATGGTGGGAAAAGTAATGGAATCATGTGAATCAAGAACAAATCCCAATACTTCTCAAGTGACTATGTTTGGGGTTGTGACTGATGTTGTGGTGTGGTTGGGATGGTACTCGATGTGATAGTGCAGAAATCTGCTATGTCAGTTGATGTAGGGGGAGGTGGTAAATATGAGAAGGTGTCTGTCATAGGGTTGTTTGCAAATAAGCCTAGGACAAGAGCAAATAAAGAAATGATGGACACGCTATCGATGGAAGTATCAATGGTAGGAATGACATATTTAGGTCTGGATGATATTTTTGGAATGTAGTAAGTCGAATGGTCGACATTCACAATCTTTCCATCATGAGGAAACATCATGAGTCGAAAGACAATGGAGGCCACGACTCGCATGGCATACATGTAGCTATTTTCTAGAAGGAAGTTGTAATACTGTTAGGAATTAATAACTTCAATGTGTTAGATTTTTATCATTCAAGCCAACATTATCTTAGGATCTTATCTGAGAGAATAACATGCATAGCAATAAACACAAGAGACAAGAGACACAAAGAATTCTTTTCGGGGAAACCATAAGGGAGAAAACCCCGCAAATTACTTAGAGATAGAATGAGCACCAATGGCAACGTTAAAACCCAAAAACATAAAGATGATCTCCAACAACTTTTTCTCTCTCTCTCACTTGAGAGAGCTACTTCTCTCACTCATGCACCCCAATGAGTGAGTGTGTGTATGATAAATAGAGATGCTCACTCTCTATTTATATTCTTTTGTTCACTTGATGTCCACATCAACATGTCCTCCCCACTTAACAATTACTTACTAGGGCCGATATCTCTAGGAGAGTCTAATAATCCTAGTGCCGCACAACTATGGGGATTTTTCCCTCCGATCAACAAGGACAGTTAACCTTGACACAATTGTGGGGACTATTGCCACGAATTACAATGGAGGGTTAAACTCAATGACTTTATATGACTTGTTTACATTATTGAATCTCCCAATAGGAACATCGGGGCATGAAATGATTCACTTACAATATAGATACTTCCTGGAATAAAATTTAGGGTACAATACATAATATATACAAGTGAATACATTTCGAAGTTACAAATACATCAACACTCCGTCTTAACTAGGAATGTATTCTCTCGACACAATTTATCAGCACAAGTCTTATTCTCTAGATCATCTGGATCATCATCAAGTCATATTCATCTTCAATTCATCTTCATCTTCAAGTCATCTTCATTGTCAATTCATCTTCATCATCTTCATCATCTTCATTGTTAAGTCATCTTTATCAAGTCTGGATCATCACTGGATCATCACTGGATCATCATTGATTCTGGATCATCACTAGATCATCATCAAGTCTAGGTCAACACTTGATATGGATCATCATCAATTCTAGATCATCACTTGATCTAGATTATCATCAAAGTTGGATCATCATTAAAGCTGTATCATCACTGGATCATCATCATCACTGCTTCTGCAATCTCAATCAAATGGTGCTTCTCTTCATTCTTCTCGTCATAGGAATTTCTACATAGCCAACCCTTTTTCATGCTGGTTGTAGGCCTAGCCTCCATGTAAGTCTTCTTCAGCGCTTATATCTAACCCTAAGCCAGAATGGCCCACCCAACACTTACATCTAACCTCATCTTGTCAGAAAAGAACAACTAGCACTCACATCTGATCTCATCTTGTCAAAAAAGGCCTAGTACTCACATCTGACCATGTGTAAACACATCATGCTAGAATGGATCTGCACTTACATCTGACCATGTGTAAACACATTGTGCCAGAATGGATATGCACTTACATCTTACCACGTGTAAACACATCATGCCAGAATGGATCTGTACTTACATCTTACCATGTGTAAACACATCGCGCCACAATGGCTCTACACTTAAATCTGACCATGTGTAAACAAAATGCGCCAGAATGACTCTCAGTCCTAGACTAAGTATTCCTGGTAACTGACTAGGTACCTCCATTCTCCCAAAGAATGGAATTCAATGCTTATATATGATCATGTGGGAACACATCCCACAGTCACCTCAGAATGGCTTAGCACTCACATCTTCCATGGAAGGAACCAATCCTCTCACCATGACAGAATGGCTCTGCCCTTACATCTAACCATGGAAGGAACCAATCCTCTCACCATGTCAAAATGGCTGACAAAATAATCACTTCCCCTTGGAGGGAATCTTGATATGGAGAACACCAAGTTTCTCCCTAAAGTATTCAAACTTCACTTTGGCCAATGGCTTCATCAACACGTCAGCTATATGTTCGTCCATCGCAACATACTGGAGCTTCACTACTCCTCTTTGCACCATATCTCTGATATAGTGATATTTGATCTCGATATGCTTCGACTTGTCATGGAACACTAGTTTCTTAGACAACTTCACGCAACTCTAGTTGTCACAATATATACAAGTATCATCCAACTAGAGATCAAATAAATTAGATAGTAGCTTCCTCAGCCATACTGCCTCGCAACTAGCTGAAAAAATTGTGACATACTCTACTTTAGCTATACTCAGTGCAACACAAGACTGTTTCCTGCTAAACCAAGAGATCACACCTGATCCCATATTGAAGTAGCACCCTGAAGTGCTCTTCCTATCAATGGAACTACCTACCCAATCTGATTCAACATAACTTTCCAGGTTAATCTTCTGTTTCGCCTCATAATTGAGCCCATAATCAACTGTACCCCTTAGGTACCTCAAAATATGATTTGCAACAATCAATTGAACATGTCTCAGATCCGTCAGGAACTGGCTCAAGGTGTTCACATCAAAGCAAATATCTAGTCTCGTATTCATCAGGTACATCAAGGACCCAATCATCTAATGATACATCGTGACATCAACCGCTTTTGATGAAGCATCACTCAATAAATTCAGGTTTGATGCCATAGGTGTGGCCATGGCCTTGCAGTCCATCATCTCGAACCTATTTAGGATCTCTACTGCATACTTCCCTTGTCCCAGGGAGATTCTGGCACACCTCCATGCCTAGACAGTAGTGCATCATATCCAAGTCCTTCATCTTGAACTCGGCAGCAAGTGTCCTTCTTGCAACGTTAATGAGTTCCTCTTTTCCGTCAATAACAAGTTAGTGACATATAACAAGAGAATCATTGGTATTATGCTTTCAACCTTGAAGAAAAGGTTGGAATTATATTTACTCTCAATAAAGCCTAGATTCATCAGTAATCTGTCCATCCTGTCGTACCATGTCGAACCTCAGAATATTTTGCAGTCACTCCCTCTGAAGCGAAGCATCATTCTCCCTCTGTCTTTCATACTTTATGCACTGAGACATTATGTACTGGAGTGACAAGTAGCTTCGTCTGCTACCAATATTCTATGAATCCAACTAGGTTTATTGGATACCAAGATCCTCTATCTTGAACATTTTCAAAAAATTCTTCTTGCACCCATCTGTGAGCTTGTAATCCTCTATAGGATTTCATCTTAGACCTTGTAGCAAAGGCTAAGATCTTCATCACTCTAGGTGATCTTCAAGATCCTCATGTATGTGTTATCCCATGGGTGTCTTCTGAGCTTGTACAAATCCTTCCTTCATTTTCACACATGATTCTATCTGTCACGTGTCTCTGTTAGAATATAATCCATCGGGATTATATATTGTAAATAAATAAAAAAATATGAATAGTTAGGAAGCCGAAAAGGCTGGGCGGAAGGTGAAACAAAACCGTCACATGTAATGTATAAATGAATGCATTAGCAATGGAATAATATTGAATCGGGAGTTATACCTATCAGTGGTATCAGAGCTTGGCTATTTTCCATAACTCCTACCTACTGCATTTCAGTCCTGGCATTCTGCTTGCCAGTCCATTGCTAGACTTCCTGCTCCGTCAGTCTGCCATTTGCATGTGTTTCTCCTACCAGCCTGCATACTTCATTGTGTGCGTTACTAGTCCAGGACTGCCTGCGCTGTGCATTGAGAGCTTTGCTCAGCTTGTGGTGTGTGGGCGTTCTCCTTGTGTGGAGGTAGAATGATTTCTTGCCATATTAGATGTGGATTGCATAATACCTAACCCTAACCCTAATTCAGCATTCGTTGTGAAGCTGCGACCTGTGATTGTAGTGAGACTACGTTGAGAAAGAATACCGGCATTGTAGGAGTCATGGGAGCTGTGTGCATGAATTTGTATTTGAAGACCGGTGATTGAATATTGTTGGCTGAAGATTCACGCCTATCCCAAACTGCCTGACTGTGTTGATGAAATTTATATGCTGCGTTGAAGGCACTCTTTCAATGCTACGTGAAGGCATTCCTTTGAAAGCGTTGATGTAATTCCTTTGAAGATTGTTGCATGAGTATTTTCCTCGCTGAAATAATGTATGATGTGTATGAAGTTAAATAATGTATCCTGCGTGGAGTGCTGTGTTCATTAATGAGCTGTGATCGTGGAGACTTCCTTTGTGAAGAGCCTGCATTGGAGATTGATATACTGCATATGCTGGAGACTTATATATTGAATGTGTTGTACTTCTAGCAGAAGGTCCTGCATTGAACTATCAACTGTTCCACACCACATGTACGAGATGTAAATTTAGGTTGACAACAAAGAAGAATCATGTTGCAAACGGCTCCAAACATAGCGTTGATGATAGAGGAATTACTTATGGATATTGGACAGTAGGTTGGGTGCTAAAAATTATTCATTTGTTTGTACCTATGCGTTAATAGTCGATCCCTTTGGAAGTTGCAAACTTCCTCACATCACCTGCGATGATCCTTTTTCAAAAATGATGTCTAGACTGCGTTGAAGACTACATTGATTGTGTATACTGAGTTGAAGACTACATTGAAGGATGCGTTGAAGGCTAAGAATTCCATGTGAGCGTGGAGTGATTAATTGGAGACTGTGAAGACTGTGGCCTATTGCTTCTGCATGAATGCGTTGAAGGTTTCTCTTCAACTTCATGGAAACCCTAATTTTCTGAGTGAAGCTTCCTGCGTGGAGTTGCCTGCAATTTTTCTGCTGCTGCAAGTTCCTGGAGCTGCCTAAGTGAAGCTTCCTGCAAGTTCTTCAAGCTGCTGCGAGCTACCTTGTCCCGTCAGAGTTGGGGTCTATCTCTTCTCTGTAGAGTGTTGCCTCTTCATCAAAGATACAACCTGTCATTGAAGAGTCCATGTTGTGCTACTTCAAACAAGTCTGCTGCAAGATATTTTGTTGATGTATTACTATATTTGAAATGTAATTTTCCTGTAATAGCACTCTAGAATTAATGATATAGAGCTATTGATAAGCTGCAAAATTATTTGATAAGCTGCAAATTATTTTGATAAGCTGCAAAATTATTTGTATAGGCTGCAGAATCATATTGTAATTTGTAAAGGAGCAGGAATCTAAACCTGCATCCCATATTTTTCAAGTATTCTATAAGTTGCAAGTTCCAGATTGAAGATGCACAATTGTGCATCTATTGTTGGTGATTTCCTCACTGGCAAGGAAACATATCCAAAATGGTCTAGAAAGATCAAGAAATCAAGCGAGCCTGTTGAAAAATCCATTTACTTTGTTCAGAAAACAAAGGATCGGTCCAAAGACCCTTCCAAGGGAGATTGCAGTAAGAGAGGACGAGGAAGAAGAAACTTCAGAGGTAGAGGGGGCAGAAGCAAAAGATCAGATTTGCAATGCAAGCGTTGTGGAAAGACTGGGCACACATCAGATCAGTGTTGGGCTTCATGGGACTCCATCAAAGACAAGCATAACCAGAAGAAAGATGACCAAGATGCTAGTAAATCTTCTGATTCTTATATTGTTGCACATTGTAATCTTGGAATTAATGAAATGACTTCTCTTTCATCTTACAAATATTGTTGGTTGCTTGATACTGGTGCAACATCACACATGACATTTAGAAAAGATTTTTTTGAAGAACTTAATGAAACAATAGATGGCATAGTTTACTTTGCAGATAAGTCTAGTCTTAAACCAAAGGGAATGGGCACCATTCAACTGAAGATGCATGGATTCCCTAATTTCTTGTTGAATAATGTTTTTTATCTTCCAGAGTTGTAGAGAAGCCTGCTGTCCTTGGTGGAGATTCGACAGCGAGGCCATTCCATCCACATGTTTGATGGAATCGTAGAAATAACAAAGTCCTCTGACAACCAAGTCATCATGACTGGATATGAAGATGGGAAGCTGCTGAAGCTAAAGGGTTCATCTGCAAGAGTTCAGAACTATGCCTACCTCTCTCAGCATGGAGAAGGTAATTTGTCATCTAGTTCATTGTGGCATGCAAGATTTGGTCATCTAAATTATAATAGTCTTCATTTGTTGAGAAATAATGGTGTATTTGGTTTTCCCACCATTCCCAAAGAGAAGAACAAATGTGATGCATGTATATTAGGGAAACATAGTAAGTTGCCATTCCATGAATCTAATTTTAGAGCAAGTAGGAAATTAGAATTAGTACATTCTGATTTATGTGGCCCAATTCCAACTCCTTCAACAAATGGGAATAAGTATTTTATGAGATTTTTTGATGACTACTCAAGAATGTGCTGGATTTACTGTTTAAAGACAAAATCAGAAGCATTTCAAACATTCAAAGACTTTCATGCATTGATAGAAAAACAAGCACAATAAAAAATTGGTACACTTCGTACTGATAATGGGAAAGAATACACTTCAAATTCTTTTGAAGATTATCTTCGCCAACATGGAATTGCACATCAAACTACAGTTCCCTACAATCCTCAACAAAATGGTGTAGCAGAAAGAATGAATAGAACCATAATGAATATGGTTCGCTCAATGATGTTTTTCAAGAATGTAAAACTAATGTTTTGGGGTGATGCAGTAAAATGTGCAGCCTATTTGAGAAACAGAAGTCCCTCAAATGCTCTTGATAACAAGACTCCACATGAAATGTGGTTTGTCCATCTCCCTTCAGTCAGGCATCTCAGAGTTTTTGGTTCCACCTGTTCTGCCCTGATTCCAAAGGAGCAAAGAAACAAGCTTGGTGCTCGAAGCAGAAAATGCATTTTCCTGGGGTACGAAGAATACTCCAAGGCATACCGTCTATATGATGAGGTAAACAAGAAATTTGTTATTTCCAGAGATTTATTTTTTCTTGAGACTAATAAAAATGACCAGTCCATTGAGAGACAGCTTGATCATTTGGAAATTTATCCTCATCCAAAGACATATTCTGAAAATGAATATGAAATTCCAAACCTTGAAGGGGGGATTCCTATTCTAGATCAACCTTTGTAATTTCCATATGAAGCACCAACTCCCTCGCATGAAGAAGTTCCTGCTACTTCACTTGAACAAGAGGTTCAACTGGATGATGTGATTGAGAGAATTGAAAGACTCTCAATCAATGATGAAGCACCACCAGCTGATCAACTAGGACCATCACGGAAGATTCCTAAATGGGCCACAAAGACACTTGAAAGTGTCCATCCGGATGAAGTTGGAAAGACGGGAACAAGAAGTTTGAAAAGAGATGGAGAAGGAGTAGATAATTCAGGTGATGACATGGATGTATCATTTGAATGTGAATTTAATTTATCTGCTAACTTTGAACCAACTTCCTTTGAAGAAGCTTCTACTCGTGTTGAGTGGAAATAAGCTATGTAGAATGAGTATGATGCACTCATAAATAATGGAGCTTGGAAGTTGGTTGACTCTCCAGTTGGAACCAAACCAATTGGCTGTAAGTGGGTGTACAAGAACAAATACAGATCAGATGGCTCACTTGACAAGCACAAAGCAAGGCTTGTAGAAAAAGAATATGCACAGAAGGAAGGAATTGACTATGAAGAAACATTCTCTCCTACAGTAAAATGGGCTACCATCCGTACCTTACTCTCTTTAGCTTCTCAGAAAGGGTGGAAAGTTCATCAGATGGATGTGAAGACTGCTTTCTTGAATGGAGACTTGAAAGAGAATGTCTTCATATCTCAGCCAGAAGGCTTTGTTGTGAAAGGAAAAGAACAAAAGGTATGCAAGCTTGTCAAATCCTTGTATGGCCTAAAACAAGCGCCTCACGCATGGTATGAAAAGTTAACCGAGCATCTTTTGAAGTTAAATTTTGAACATTTTGATCTTGATGATGCAACACTGTTTATAAAGAAAGTGGGAAGATCTGTTGTGTATCTTGTGGTGTATGTAAATGATCTTTTAATGACAGGGAACAATGAGAGCTATATAGAATCCATAAATAAAGAT
>LPNX010879359.1:11985-28767 GCA_001517045.1 Pseudotsuga menziesii | reverse complement strand
TATGTGGCTACAGCTGAAGCAATGAAAGAAATAGTATGGCTCAGGAAGATACTTGAATATTTGCAAGAAAAACAAGAGAAATCCACTCCATTATTGATCGAAAATACTTATGCAATCAAGATGGCTAAGAATCTTAGATTCCATGATCAAACCAAACACATCAACACAAAGTATCATTTGATTCGACATCAAGTAGAGGCCAAGACAGTCCATCTTCAACATTGTTCCACAAATGATCAAATTGTAGACATCTTCACCAAAGCGCTTGGACGAGAAAAGTTTGAAATATTCAGAAACATGCTTGGACTTACAAACACCCCTTCGGATTAAGAGGGGGGTTGTTAGAATATAATCCGTCGGGATTATATATTGTAAATAAATAAAGAATTCTGAATAGTTAGGAAGCCGAAAAGGCTGGGCGGAAGGTGAAACACAACCGTCACATGTAATGTATAAATGAATGCATTAGCAATGGAATAATATTGAATCAGGAGTTATACCTATTAGTCTCAAATCCCACTGGATACAAATGTCTCTTCGTAGTCTATGTCTTCTTTTCATGAGAAGCCTCATGCTACGAATCTTCCCTTATATCCCATGATGTTTCCATCTACCGCATGATGGAACTACGAAATTCCCTTCAGGTCTTGATACTGTATCCTAGACATCATTCTTCATTTTGGATTATTAAAGTGAATCTTGAATTGTTGTCACTTGTTCTTCGAAACAAGTCTCATCCTTATTTTCTTGTAGGAGATTGTACGTGATCTTTCCTACAAGTCAAATGCACCAGTTGTATGATTAGAAACATTTCATAATGCATATTGATAATGGTAAATTCTTATGCATAAAGATATAATCATGCAACTATTTTAACCAGTACAACATGCATCCTTATCTCATGGAAACTTTCTAGATGCCTTCCATCTCTACCAGGACAACATTGGTATTGTGCACTAATCCAACATGTTAGCAAAGAGGTTTCATTCTAGATAAGTAGCAATGGATAGTTGTATAGCACCATGAGCTTCTTACCCATCACATGCATATTATTAGTATATTGTCATTAATGCAAACATTCTATCATGCATAATACATCAACTGAATATAAACAAATGCGTAACAAAAACACTATCATGAAATGACAATTGAATACTTGTCTTTATTTGTTTCGTGGGTAGACTCCTTCTTTCAGCTTCATCATCTTCTTCATTCATAATAGCATCATTTTCTTATCCAAATGCTCAAGATGGATAAGATGCTCTTAAAGAATTGATTTCTTCATATTCCTCATCTCTTGAGAAATCTTCTTTGAATCGTGAAATCTTGATCTTCAATTGCTCCCATCTTCTTTTCTCTTATTATGAGTTGAGCTTCTTCCTGTGTGTGCTCTTCCCTAAGTGTGCTGAAAGTAATAACTTCCTTCTGGTACACATTCCTTGAATGAATGAATCCCATGATCCTGGAAGGTCATTCAAGGTGGTTATCACAACTTCTACATTCTCCACTTCTTCTTCTACCGCTTCAAGTTGTTTCTTGATTTGAGCACGGGGACTTCACTTAGTGAACCTCTCACATAGCACATGTGATCATGGGATATTAAAAAATACCCTTAATTTCTAGAGATATTGACCCAAACTCTTTTTGTTGAAACCCCCTCCCAATACTTAAAACCTCCACCCCATCCCTTTTTATACCTCAATCCTTATAAACTACCCTACCCACCCCCACCTTAAACCCCTCATCCCCCCCAATACCTGCAATATATTGGTTCAATTTTTTATAATTTTAAAACCCACAATATGAACTAACGTGATAGGATATTGGTCAAAAAGTGAATCCCCCGTGGATTTGAGAGACCCTTGTAAAGTATGACTATATGGTCTCCGTATTCTGGATCTTCACATTCTTCAACTATTTTCTCAAAGTCATATTCTGATTTATGTTCTTCCCTTCAAATAGCTTGGTCAAGGAATCAAACATCTCTTTCAGTTTCTTTAGGGAAGACACTTCTGGTATAAGGTGATCCGTGATTGAATCAGCAATGATCTTCTTGGCCTTGACCAAGTTCTTCTGGTGTAAGGATTTTAGCCTCATCTCCCTATGGAACTGGAACCTCTCTACTTATGTAGGTTTCCAATTCATTTTATTCAAAGAGATGATATATGTTGATGTATTTGTAACTTCGAAATGTATTCATCCATGTATCTTATGTATTGTAACCCGATGTTTATTCCGGGATGTATCATTAATGTAATCAAGTCATGTTGTCATCTCTCGATGTTCCGATTGGGAGGATCAATAATGTAAACAACTCATCTCAATTCATTGTGGGTAACCCTCCGATTGTCTAAGGGTTAAAGTCCCCACAGTTTCGGGGCACTAGGGTTATTAGACTCTCCTAGTAGAGGTCAGCCCTAGTAGGGTTTTAGTCATGCCAGGATTAGTATAAATAGAGAGTTGGAATGTCTATTTAGAACACATAAAAAGCACACTCAAGTGTAGTGCATAGTTGAGGAAGGAGAAGACACTGGGCCTAGATAAGAAGAAGGTTACTGTTTCCAGGAGATCACTTACTGTTTTGGGCTCTTACTATTTTGGTGCTGATTCTATCTCTAAGGAAGTTGCGGGGTTTTCTCCATTTATGGTTTCCCCAAGGAAAAACACTATGTTCATTGTCTCTTGTGTTTGATTGTTGTACTTATTATTCTCTCAGTTAAAGATCCTAATAATGCTAGCTTAATGTTGAAAAACTAACATGGTGTCAGAGCTAACCTAAGAAGAAGACACTGTGCAACTGTGGAAACTAGGGCTTCCTATTTTGTGGATCTCTCTCCACATATTTTAATCAAACTTAGGGTGGAATA
This sequence comes from Pseudotsuga menziesii, assembly GCA_001517045.1. Classification (NCBI taxonomy): domain Eukaryota; kingdom Viridiplantae; phylum Streptophyta; class Pinopsida; order Pinales; family Pinaceae; genus Pseudotsuga; species Pseudotsuga menziesii. The sequence goes on along the minus strand of LPNX010879359.1, from coordinate 25,900 downwards.
ACTCTCCTCCCTAGGGTGCATCTTTCTATCGAAGTAGAATCCAATTCTGAGGTTTTTCAGTTTTGGACCCGACACTACTGCCGAAAATTAGGGCTTTTCATAGAAGAGGAATTTTTCAGTGTTCCCAGGCCTGGATTGATCTCCTCCCCAAAATCGAAGTTAGGGATAAATTTCAAAGAATTTGGGTGGACAGAACTCCGAAAAAGCAAAACCCTAATTTTCTCTTGATCCAGTACTGCGGGATTTCAGCTCCAAATCCAAATATGACATCTTGACCTAGTAAGATCCAAATATTTTGTATTTCCATTTGATTTTCTCAGTTTAATATGTCTCATCATACCAAGCTTGATGAAAATCTTAAGGGAGCTGATAACTTCCAAGCCTGGAAGTATAGGATCTCCCTGGTCTTGGAAGAAAATGAGTTGGACTCCTACATCCATGAGGAGATTCCAATTCTGGAGGGAGATGAGGAAAAGGCATTGGACAAGAAGAAGTTGGTTATGGCAAAGAGGATCATTGCTGATTCTATCAAGTCTCACCTTATCCCACAGGTGTCCTCTCTCAAGACACCTAAAGCTTTGTTTGATGCCCTAACCAAATTGTTTGAAGGGAAGAACATAAACCAGAAGATGACCTTGAGTAACCAACTGAAGAATGTGAAGATTCAGAATGCAGAGACCATCCAATCTTACTTCACAAGGGGTTTCTCAGATCAAGGAACAATCAGAAGCTATAAATGAAGAAGTGGAGAATGCAGAAATTGTGATGACAACACTGAGTGGCCCTCCTAGGTCATGGGATTCATTCATCCAAGGAATCTGTGCCAGAAAGAAGTTAGTCAAATTCAGTAGACTATGGGAAGAATTTTCTCAAGAAGAAGCTTGGATAGCAGCTCAAGAAGAGAAGATGGGAAGTGAAGATGAAGCTCTCACAGTTCACTTCGAGAAAGGCAGAAGAAGATCTCATCACTCCAAAGGTAAGGATCCTCATCATAGAGATAACAGTAGAAGGGACCTATCTAAAATGAGATGTTATACATGGAAGCACTGATTGGATTATAGACAGTAGGGATTCCAAACATATAACAGGATTCAAGGAATCCTTTGTGAAACTTTCAGAACATGAATCACCTCACAAGGTGAATCTAGGAGATGACTACCAGTATCCAATAAATGGTAGTGGGGAATCCTCCTATAAGCTAGACTCTAGAAAGTATATAAAAATGAAGGAAGTTTTGTTTGTTCTAGGATTCAAGAACCTCCTCTCCATATCTGCACTAGGTGCAAAAGGAATGAGGGTTGCATTCATAGATGGTCAAGTCATCATGTGACCAAAAGGAAAGACTATCGATGATGCAGTGGTGATTGGAGAACAAGAAGGAGGATTGTACAAATTAAAGGGGCCATCCGAAAAAAGAATTGGTCCATGACACAGTAGATCCAAGTGAACTTTGGCATAGAAGGCTTGCACATGTGCATTACAGAGCATTTCCAATTGCAAGCAAAGCTGTTGAAGGTCTTCCAAAATTCCAACCAAAACATGATGGGGTCTGCAAAGGATGTACAAAATGAAATAATACAAAGAAGACATTTCCTAGAAGCGAAATCAAAGCCAAAGGAATCCTAGAAATCATCCACTCCAATGTATGCGGTCCTATGTCATCAAGCTCACTAAGCAGGTATGCATATTATGTTTATTTTATTGATTATTTTTCTAGGAAGACATGGGTTTAATTCATGAAGAACAAAGATGAAGTATTCAGCAAATTCAAGGAATTCAAAGCCTTGATCGAGAACCACACTGAAAAATAAGATCAATACTTTTCGATCAGACAATGGTGGAGAATTCACTTCGAATGAATTCAAAGAGCTATGCAAAGAATCAGGGATTAAGAGGGAGTTGTCCATGCCTTATAATCCACAATAGAATGGGATTGCAGAACGGAAGAACATAACTATCATGGAAGCTGCAATAGCTATGCTTCATGATCAAGATCTTTCTATGCATCTTTGGGATGAAGCTTCCAGAACAACGGTGTATGTACAAAACCATACTCCACATAGAGTACCCAAGAACAAGACTCTAGAAGAAGTATTCTCCAATAAGAAACCATAAGTCAGCCATCTCAAAATATTTGGTTGTCCTATATACATACACATTCCAAAAGAGAAGAGAACAAAATTAGATCCTTTAGGAAAGAAGGGTATATTTGTGGGATACTCTGAAAGCTCGAAGGATTACAGATTATATTTCCCAGGATAAAAGAATATTAACATCAGTAGGGATGTGATATTTGATGAAGAAATAGCTTACAACAAATCTAGGACAAGACTTGCTGAAGAACCTGAAGAATGAGAAGCACCCATAATTCATGATACAACCATGAATGAAGAAACTCAAGAAGAAGATCAAGATTTTGAAGAAACATAAAGACCTGTAGATACACCTCTGGAGAAGAATCCTCATAAGAGGAAACCTTCTTGGGTACGTGAAATTATCCAAGGTGTGGAAAGATATGGGGCTCCATAAGAGAATCATAGAGAAAGAAAGAGGACCAGATCCTGCTCCGGGTATGTAGCTTTACTATGTGATTTAATTGATAAAGAACCTTCCAGTTATGAAGAAGCAGCATAACAAAAAGAATGGAAGGATGCTATGATCAAAGAGTATCAATCAATCATGAAGAATGAGGTTTGGGATATTGTTCCAAGACCAGAAGGGAAGTCAGTTGTAACTTCCAAATGGATCTACAAGATCAAACATGCTGCAAATGGTAGCATTGAAAAATATAAAGAAAGATTTGTGGCTCGTGGTTTCTCTTAGAAAGAAGCAATAGATTATGAAGAAAACTTTGCACCTATATCCATATACACTTCCATCATATCAGTACTTGCTCTGGCTGCAGTGATGAAATGGAAGATACACCAGCTGGATGTCAAGACTACTTTCTTGAATGGTGTAGTGAAAGAGGAAGTGTATGTAGAACATCCACTTGGTTTTGAGACTCATGACAGGGACTCTCATGTGTGTAGATTGAAGAAAGCCTTGTATGGTTTGAAATAAGCACCCAGGACCTGGTATGATAGAATTGACAGCTTTCTATCTAGTTTGGGCTTTACCAAGAGTAAAGAAGATTCCAACCTTTACTACAAGGTTGAAGATGGCAGCCGAGTGATGCTTCTACTATATGTAGATGATCTATTTGTGACAGGAATAGATGGGTTAATTTCCAATACGAAGAGAAAGATTGATACCGATTTCGAAATGAAGGACTTGGGGATGATGCATTATTTTCTAGGTATGGAGGTGTGGCAGAGCACAGATGGAATTTTCCTTGGAAAAGGGAAGTATGCAGTAGAGATCCTGAAGAGGTTTGGGATGATGGAATGCAAGGCTATGGCCACACCTATGGCATCAAACCTGAATCTATTGAACGATGCTTCATCAGAGTCGGTTGATGCTACGATGTATCGTCAGATGATTGGGTCCTTGATGTACCTGGTGAACATGAGACCAGATATTTGCTTTGTTGTGACTCCCTTGAGCCAGTTCCTGACAAACCCAAAACATGTTCACTTGATTGCTACAAAGCATATTCTGAGGTACCTGAAGGGTACAATTGATTATGGGCTCAAGTACGATGCAAATCAGAAGAATAACCTGGACGGTTATGTTGATTTAGATTGGGTAGGCAGTGCCATTGATAGGAAGAGCACTTCAGGGTGTTGCTTCAGTATGGGATCAAGTGTGATCTCTTGGTTTAGCAGGAAGCGGTCCTATGTGGCACTGAGTACAGCTGAAGCAGAGTATGTCACAGCTTGTTCAGCTAGTTGTGAGGTAGTTTGGCTGAGGAAGCTACTGTCTAATTTATTTGATCTCCAGTTGGATGCTACTTGTATACATTGTGACAACTAGAGTTGCGTAAAGTTGTCCAAGAGTCTAGTGTTTCATGACAAGTCGAAGCATATCGAGATCAAGTAACACTATATCAGGGATATGGTGTAGAGGGGATAAGCAAAGCTCCAGTATGTTGCGACGAAGGAACAGATAGCTGATGTATTGATGAATCCATTAGCTAGGTTGAAGTTCGAGTACTTCAGGGAGAAGCTTGGTGTTCTCCAGATCGAGGTTTCCTCCAAGAGAATTTGATGAGACCCATATCCCTTCTAATATGGTGAGAGGATTGGTTCCTTCCATGGTCAGATGTAAGGGCTGAGCCATTATGTCATGGTGAGAGGATTGGTTCCTTCCATGTAAGATATGAGTGCTGTCCATTCTGTCGAGTAGGACAAATGTAAGGGAAATTGCCATTCTAGGAATGGAGGTGCCTGGTAAGTTACGAGGAAAACTCAGTCCAGGACTGAGAAGCCATTCTAATGTGATAGAGGGATGTTTTCCCACTTGATCATATGTAAGGGCTGAGCCATTCTATCATGGCTAAAGGATTAAGATCCTTCCATGTCAGATGTGGGTGCTGGCCATTCTGACGAGCAGGTTCGATGTAAGGGAAACTGCCATTCTCTAGGAGAATGGAGGCACCTGGTTAGTTACCAGGTAGCTCAGTCTAGGACTAGGGGAAATTATGATATGACTGTAGGATTGGTTCCTACAAGATCATATATGAGTTTAAGCCCTTCCATCATTGTTCTAGGATGTGTTCCCGCATGGGCAGATGTAAGTGCAGAACCCTTCCATCATTATTGTAGGATGTGTTCCCGCATGGGTGGATGTAAGTGTAGAGCCCTTCCATCATGGTTGTAGGATATGTTCCCGCATGGGTGGATGTACGTGCAAAGATTTTTCATCATGGTTGTAGGATGTGTTCCCGCATGGGTGAATGTAAGTGCAGAGCTCTTTCATCATGGTTGTGGGATGTGTTCCCGCATGGGTGAAAGAGCAGAGCCTTTTTAGCATTGTTGTAGGATGTGTTCCCGCATGGCTAAATATAAGTGTTGAGCATTTCTGATAGGGTTGTGGGATGTGTTCCCTCATGATCAGATGTGAGTGTTGGGACTTTCTGATATGACTACAGAATTGGTTCCTACATGATCAGATGTGAGTGTTGGGCATGCCTTTTTGACAAGTAGGTCAGATGTAAGTGTTGGGCAGGCCATTCTGACAAACAAGTTATATATAAGTGCTGAAGAAGACCTACATGGAGGCTAGGCCTACAACCTGCATGAAAAAGGGCTGGCTCTGTAGAACTTCTTGTGATGAGAAGAATCATGAGATAACACTCGTTATGATCTAGTGATGATGATCCAACAATGATGATCTAGATCAAGTGATGATCTAGATCCAGTGATGATGTCTAGTGATGATCCAGATCTAGTGATGATGTCTAGTGATGATCCAGATCCAGTGATGATGTCCAGTGATGATCCAGATCGAGTGATGATCCAGATCCGAAGATGAAGATGACTTGAAGACTAAGAAGAATTGAAGATGCAGATGATGAGATGATCCAGAGAAGAAGACCAGTGCTGAAAATTGTGTCGAAAGAATACCTTCCTAGTTAAGAGGGAGTGTTGACATATTTGTAACTTTGGAATGTATTCATCTATGTATATTATGTATTGTAACCCGATGTTTATTCTTGGATGTATCTATAATGTAATTGAGTCATGTTGTCATGCCCTGATGTTCCGATCGGAAGGATCAATAATGTAAACAATTCATGTCAAGTCATTGTGGGTAACCCTCCAATTGTCTAAGGGTTAAAGTCCCCGCAGTTTCGAGGCACTAGAGTTATTAGACTCTCCTAGTAGAGGTCATCCTTAGTAGTGTTTTAGTCATGCCGAGATTAGTATAAATAGAGAGTTGGACTCTCTATTTAGCACACATCAAAAACAAACTCAAGTGTAGTGCATAGTTGAGGAAGGAGAAGACACTGGGGCTAGATAAGAAGAAGGTTACTGCTATCGGGAGATCACTTACTGTTTTGGGATTTTACTATTTTGGTGCTGATTCTATCTCTGAGGAAGTTGCGGGGTTTTCTCCATTTATGGTTTTCCCGAGGAAAAACACTGTGTTCATTGTCTCTTGTGTTTGATTACTGTACTTGTTATTATCTCAGTTAAAGATCCTAATAATGCTAGCTTAATGTTGAAAAAATAACAATATACTTCCATGCTTGATGGTCGTCAACTTCACCAATATTATCATCAATATGATGTGATATATCACTTTGAAATGACAACCTCAAATGAAAACAACAAAAGATTAGATCTTACCGATTTGAGGTGTCCGTCTTGGTTCCAGAGTGGGATGATCTAAGGTTTTTCAGAGAAACACTAATTTTAAAAACTTGGAATATTTTAGATCTAATTGGATATAAATATAGAACTCTTCAAAGCGAGCTGTCCAATGTACTCGTTTTCTGAAAACAATGGAGGGAAGCTCCAGGAACATGAAGCCCTAGTTTTCCAATTTCTTCTGCACAAATGCCTGAAATAGTTTCTATGGTATCTCTACAATTATTCCTCCTATGTGTCTTACAATTCACACCAAGATAGCCTCATTATCCCTATTCCAACACCATAGGTTTCATCAAAATTGGTTTCACCAATTGGGATTTATGAGCGGTTTCCCAAGGTGACCTATTTCAGGATTGTTCAGAATAGTGAAGTTGTACAGACTGTCGCATGTCACTGTTTAATATTCAGTGTTTGAAAATTATACCATAGAAATTAAAGTTCATTCCCTTTCTACAAAACCTTGAGAAATTGAATTTAACCTTGGTAGCCCGAGATATAGCAATTCTCCCCAGGTGTCCTGTTTAGGGATGAATCCTAGAAGAGGATGGAACCCTAACTTGGAGGAATCATATCTCCTAGAATATAGTGAATATGAGGATGAAAATTGGACATCGTGTACATCAATATTTTATCTTAGACCTGCAAATATTTTCACTCCTGAGACTTCTGCAATCTTGAGTTATAGAAAATTTACCAAAACTTATCAGTTTTAGTATTTAGGGTTTTTCGAGCTCGGTGTCAAACTAGGATTTGACTTTCTTGGAGTTACACCCAACCAAAAATATCGACCCAGGTATCTAAACTTATATTTTGATGACAATACAAATCCTATTATGGGCTCACTAAAAAATTATTCTTTTGTAAAACGGACCTAACATCCTGCATCAAAAACTGAAAAATGCCTTGAATCGAATTCTGCTTCGACAGAAAGATGTGCCCTTCAATGGAGAGTTAGCCTAGCATACTTTTTCTGGTGGATTGTGGAGAGAGACCCAAAAAAGTAATAATCCCTAGCTTATGCAGCTGCACAATGTCTTCTTTGTAGGTTAGCTCTAATACCATGTTAGATTTTTATCATTCAAGCTAGCATTATATTAGGATCTTATCTGAGAGAATAACATGCACGACAATAAACACAAGAGACAAGAGACACAAAGAATTTTCCTTGGGGAAACCATAAAGGAAAAAACCCCACAACTTCCTCTGAGATAGAATGAGCACCAATGATAGTAGTAAAACCCAAAAACATAAAGATGATCTCCAAGAACTTGTTCTCTCACTCATGCGCCCCAATGAGTGAGTCTGTGTATGATAAATAGAGATGCTCACTCTCTATTTATATTCTTTCATTCACTTGATGTCCACTTCAACATGTCGGCCCCACTTAACACTTACTTACTAGGGAAGACATCTCTAGGAGAGTCTAATAACCCTAGTGCCCCACAACTATGGGTAATTTTCCCTCCGATCAACAAGGAGGGTTAACCTTGACACAATTGTGGGGACTATTTCCTCGACTTACAATGGAGGGTTAACCTCAATGACTTTACATGACTTGATTACATTATTGAATCTCTCGATTGGAAAATTGGGGAATTACATGATTCAATTACATTATAGATACTTTCTGGAATAAACATCGGGGTACAATACATAAGATATACAAGTGAATACATTCCGAAGTTAAAAATACATCAACACAATGTCAATAAGAACCATTTTACCAGCTATATCGGCATGGAAATTTGTAAGAATCCCCTTGTCCTTATTAGAGTGGCCATCATAGGCACGGAGTTCGTTAGTGGAAGGTTAAAGGGTAGAGGACCCGAGTTTTTTCCAAACAAAGGTCGACATAACACAGGTGGATGCCTCTTCATCAATCATGCATCGATGAACAACCAAATTCTGAATTGAGATTGAAACTTTAAAGGTGACAATGGGAACCATCCTGGGTTCTCCTTCATCCATATCAAAACTGATCAGCCTAGAATCAGAGGGATCAATGACACCTAGTGTAGATAACAACGTTTTATGTTGTGACGAGTAAGTTTTGAGCACTTCTAGAGAGGACATGGTTGTAGGTGACTGGTCCAATTTGTTAGCAATGCTATAATTTAGGGCAGCTCAAGCAGTCGTGTTGTTGGCGATATGATGTATAGGAAACTATGGGACTCTGGTCACCCCATCGATGCGGGGTAGAGGTATGTGGAAGGGAATATTGAAAGTGTTAGAGGTAGATAACATTGATGGGCCAACAGTTTCTGTGGTGGATCCATATTGGTTGTGTCGAGTGTGGAGGTTGACTTCTAATGACAGAATCATGAGATGGGGCTGCGGTGTTGGCTGCGGGAGAAAGTGGGGAAAAGGGTTGAGTTGACATCATTCCTTGGTGTGGTAGAGGGTTTTGGAGCACCATAGGCAGAGGACCTAGTGGTCTTGGGTTTTTCTTATCCTGGGCCACCGCATTTGTATCACGTTGAGCATCATTCTAGATAAGTTCTTTTACACGAGCCATGTGAGGGTACAAATGAGTGTAATGACTGTAGACATTGCATATAGCACATAGATTATTGGTTTGTAACTATGGGTTCTTTCCCAGTTGATTAGGATGTTGGGGTTCTATGCCAGTGGGTTAGCACCATTGTTGGTGGGAAGGTTAGTCTGTTGGCCTCCTCCTTGGAGCTGATTGTTGCCTTGGTTTCTTCCTTGATTTCTATTTCCCTTCCCTTGTTGGTTGGGAATGTTTTCCCGAGCAAAAACCTATGCTATGGAAACTAGAGGGGACGAACTGGAGTTGGATTAGATTGCACAGGTGGTGCATATTATACTGGAGGAGATGGAGGGGCTATACATCTAGCCATTTGTATCGAATATGATTGTGCCGACCAAGTCGGTCGTTGGACGTGATGAGTTGGCACAGGAGGTGCATAGGATTTGTTGGATCCAGTCTAAGCCATCATCCATGAGTAATCAGAGATATAATTTGGTTGGGAAACACTACGGGTGTTACCTAAGTGTTTTGGTATCATGGTAGGTGCCACATAGTACCAATAGTTTTGTGTGATAGATATGACGACTCAATATGCAGTGTGGTATGCCCCTGACGTATCACAATAGGATGTTCCAGCATAGGGAGCATTATGTACAATGGTATATAAATATCCAGACTGGACGTAGATTAAGTTGACCTATTGAGCCTTTAATATGGACTCCTACTCATATAGGGGTCTCTTAGAGGTGACGTACTTGGCTATGGGTGGGAGTAAGGTCTTTAAAAACCAGTCAAGGAAGATCCTTTCATCCAATTGGATCTTGCACAGGCTACGTCTCCGTCGCCACTCGTGGATGTGGTATGTGATGTGGGTAGCTGTATTTTTACAGCAGGATGAAAGGATCTCCACTCCCTTGTCATATCCTATGCGTAGTTGAAATTATTGGAAGAACATGGAGTAAAGTGAGGAGAAATTAGGGTATGAGTCATGAGGCAGCTTGATGTACCATTTGGTAGCAACACCCGTATGTGTGCGCTGCAACAACCTCAGTCTGATAGAGCCATACACAATGTTGTTTGATGAACACCACAAGTGCAAATACATGATATGGTTCTGGGGTCTTCGCCTGCCTTTCCCTTGAAATTTGGTATGTTAGAGGGAATTTCGGTAGGCATGGGAGGCCAGTGAGGTTGATGAATTATGGGGTCATTCGTTAATCTGGCCAAATCTAGTAGGTTAATACTAGCCATGAAAGGTAGGGTAGACCTGAGGTTGGTTCGAGATGGACCAGCAGTGGTGCTGGTATTTTGGGGAACATAGTTTCCATGCATGACTAGGGGTATATGAGGTTGAATTCCCATGGTGGGCATAGTTGGAATGGTCGTGGAGCAGCACTGCCCCCAGGCATAAAAGGTGGGATGGTAGGACCCATGGTATCTAGTGTAGGGAATACACTAGTGGGTAGCATACCTACAACAACGTGTGCACTGGAGATGGTCCTAATGGTAGGGATACCCATGATGATGGGTGGTAAGTATGTAGGTACACCGCTAACTATCCCTCCATGGAAGGGATCGGGATTAATATGAACCATGGGGCTAGATGGGGCAGTGAACAAATACGTTCAGATTGGTAGGAATCTAAATCAGACTCAGATGCTATGTATGGCTCTAAGGGTGGTGAGTGTTGTCTAAGAGGGCTTCTACGGTGACTGTCCAAAGAACCAAACTAAGGGGAGTCCCCCCTAAGTCGAGAGGAACAATGTGATGTAGCAATGATGGCTATAGTAGTAACAAGAAATGAATATGGACCCCAGTTTTAATCATCTTCCTAATGTTTCAAAATGAATCATTCGATCACCAAGGTTTTCTAACAGCTTGCATGTTGGGGTAGTACCCCTCATGCCACGGTGCAGGTAAATATGCTAATTGCATGGCCACAAATGAAAACTCTTTGGTTTTCCTAACGTGTGGGAATCTAGTCAATCCGATAGGGGTCATTTCCCTTTTTACTTAGCAAGTTCTCTCAATGGCCAGCTACGTCGCGGTTCATGTGGTACTCCTCAGAATGAGTTTTAGGGAAAATCCCATGTACTTCCTAGAGTTGTTGCAGATGGGACTTATGTCCCAAACCGAATGTTATTATGTTAATTGATTATTTTTAAGGTTCTACTTGGGGTAATGATTCGAGCGTGTTATATTAATGGTGTGAATGTGTGTCCACCTATATATGAAACTTTACTTCCAACTATAAAATAAATAAGTAACAAGGGAATTTTCTGTAAGGAACAAGCAAGGGGCTATAACAAAGTAGGTCTGGAAAGGAAAAGAAGACCTAGACAGAGGACAGGACAAATAGTGGTCTGAAACAGGTACGTAAAACTGACTGTAAACAAACAGTCGCTCTTGTCAAAGGAATAGACACGATCTGTGTCACATGAAACAGAAAGGAAGATGCGATCAAGATAGAAAACAACCAAGTCACACTTAACAGAGGAGGAGGCATGACTAAGTTGCTCAAGCAGGGGTTACAAGGGTGACTAGGGTCACTCTGTCAACCAAGACTCAAGCGACTAGTCTCTGTGAGCTAATTTGCACTTAACTGGGTTAAGGTCACCACCTAGGTCACACTTATCCAATGGAAAGGAGTGAATGGGTCACGGATTTCGGCCAAATAAATGTGACTCGGAATGAAGATGAAAATTTTGAGTCAAGTCACGCTTTTTGCTAAAAAAGGTGGGACTTGAGTCATGCTTTTTGGGAAAAATGTGGGACTAGGTCATGCTTTTTGGGAAATAAGGTGCGACTTCACTAGTAGAAAATAAGAAATTAATGACTAAAAAAATGACTAAAAGCAGGCTATAAACGACTATTTTTGAGTCGATGACTAATAGTAGCAAATTACCACTATCTTATAGCTAGTCGTATTTCACTAGTCATTAATAGCTTGACTTAGTAGTCATTGATTTGGTCATTGATAGACAATGATTTAGTCATTGATAGTCAATGATTTATTCATTGTTTTAGTCATTGATAGTTAATGATTTAGTCATTGATTTAGTCATTGATTTATTCACTGAGTTAATCATTGATTTAGTCGCTGATTTAGTCACTGATTGTAACCATTAATGACCAAATATACAGCTAAATAAACTACTAGATGTTAACATATTAATGACTAATATAAATATGACTAAGAAACGAGAAATTAGCTACTAATAGTTGTATATATGTGAATTTAGTCGTTTTTGTAGTCACAAATTTATGATAAGGCACAAAGGAATCGAACCACCAACCTCCTACCTATAATTAGGCAGGCGCTCTACCATTGAGCTAACACCCTTTAAGAAGTTGTTATTGCTTGAAAATGATGATATTCAAACAAATTTATGATAGATATCAATCTACAAACTACATAATTATTACTATTACAGTTTACCAGTAACTAGTATTTATGAAAGTAGTCATTTACGCAGTGGAGAATTGTAAATAAGAAGGAGCTGCATTGGATGATTTTGCAAATCTCGACGTTTCGATCCCTACTATGGGAAGTGTAAGGAAGCTGATGTGTCCCCATTACACCAATCACAGTAGGCACGCCTCGCTCCAAAGAAAACTGCACTTGGGCTTCATGTGAATCCCTTGGTGCAAGTGACATGGTCAAAACATTTCTCTTAAAAAGTTAAGCACCCCAGCTTGCCACCTAAGCATGCCATTAGGATTTCAGATAAGGGCATATCCTCAAACTCCATAAATCATTGCAAAAAAAAATACAGAACTTATCACCAAACTTTGCCACCCGTGCATATATATAGTTGTCATTAATAATCTTAACCAGCTCAGGGAGGTATTTCACAATTAATATTCACCAATATCCTTTGTAAACTTGCTAGAGAAGCCAAGTTTGTTCACCTGCTATCTTGTTTCTCAAATTCCATTCATTTGAGCTCGAAACTTGAGGTAGACTTGATTTATGTTCATAACTCACCTATTGACATAATTATGTCTACAAGATTTAATATTTGTATTTTCATTTTTTATTGTAGGATATTTATTATTTAAAATGTCAAAAGCACAAGGAATAGGGAAGCTACCTTATAATGGGAAGTTGAAGAAAGTCCCAACCCTTGGAAAGATGCAGATCCAATGTTGCTCATGGATACAAATCATTTCATTGGATTCGAAGATGACCTTGAGTGTCCAAATACATGTATAGAATGTTCATCAATGAAGACTTCCATAAGGACCATGATGACTTAGAGGTTTTTTGAAATGTCAGAAAGCACATCCTTTACTTGATTGCCGCCAAACCAATAATATTACCATATAACGATGTTGTCAAATCGATATTCAAACACATTAATCTTGGAATGAGATTAGTCATAAGTTAAAGTAGGGTTTCCATTGCTTATTTACAACCCTATTCATTCAAAATAATGTTCAAGCTGAAGAAAATTCAAGTTCTATTGAACAAAACATTTCTGGATGAGTACAGAGCCAAGGAATTCAATCTAGTAAAAAAATTGAAAGATTGGTGGACTGAATATAAGGCCTTCTTAGAAAAGAATAATTGGATGTATTCTACACAATACTTGAGATACCCATATCGGTTTATGAAAACCATGATTTTTATGTTATATGGTGAGGAGGCATCCTCTCATTTTAAAATAGAATGGAATCTATTGGCGCATCGTGTAGTAGACACATGGCATGATTTCAATTGGGTGAGCATCTTGTCTGTCAATCTACTGTGCTTCACTAGGGCCATTAAAAAGGTATAAGGATACAAAAACTAGAGTTTTTACATGTTATATTACATATTAGATGCAGTTTGATCCTATAATCCTTTTCCCAAAATGGGATGAGAGTGGAAACCTAGTCTTCTACCTATGCATGTATATTGTTGTGAATTGTTGTCCTCCAACTATAGGTTATATTTCTATAACAGAAATTAAATCCTTGCAATGGTTGGGACAACATTCATAACCCAAACTTTGTCAGATGTAAGTGCTGTTGCAAAGCCACCAAGACCTGCATTCATGTCCATAACATTGCGGTATCTACTCTCCCCAATATATTTGTTCATTCTTTTGTAGCCTTTCACGTGCTTTCTCCACAACTGTGTATCAACATTATATGTCTCAGCAGTAACAACTGATAATGAACG
>LPNX010879320.1:49840-74459 GCA_001517045.1 Pseudotsuga menziesii | reverse complement strand
CAGAACTTCATTTCTCTATTCCGTCTTCTTGGCCTTTTTGTGACAGATTCTGATACCAATTTAATAAATGGAATAGAAGCCACACTTCTCACAAAACTTATTTTATTGTATCTGATTTTCTTAAAAATGAATTACAGGACTAGATCTGGTTAAAAAGACTCCTTAAATTCTGGATCTGAGGACCTCTTCAATCTCTTAGATACAACAAATTCTAAATAATAATAAACATTAATTCAAATTCTTAAATCAGATATAATAAAACCCTCTTACTATACAAAGATTTCCATTTTAATTTAAAATCAAAAGAAATAAAATTTGAAAAAAGGTGCTCAGTTAAATGAATAAAAAAACATAATGAATGAACTATTTTTACAATACTTCTTTTACCAAATACTAATGAACTAGATTTACAATATTTTTTCACCCACAAGAAGGAAGAGATTGATATGAAACATAAAATAAATAAATCGATAATGATCTATTATTATTATTATCGATAATGATGTATATTTAAAAAAAATATTATGTAATAAAAACATCTTCAGGAGAATGTAGCCGACCCTTGAGTTTACTTATTTGATACCTTTCACTATCTCACCCTTTCTACCATCGACACTCTGAAATCACACCAACGTCTCAAAGCAAGCATGCGTATTAAATTCCGCCTGCTTAAGATCAGACTTATTTTCATTTAATCTGATTTTTCGTTTGAGCCCTAAATTTCGCTTCCTGGAGGCTCAAGATCAGATTTATTTTCTTTTATATGTATTCAATTACAGCAATATATAGATTCACCTAAATCAAGATTCGTTGGAAATTAATGGTTTTCGTTATATGTGGCTACTGTTCAAATTACCCTACAACCATGGATCTGTGTATAAGCCACACACCTACAATAAACTAAAAAACTATTGTGAGAAATGCAATACATAGAGAACTAACTGACCTTCGTAAGATGCAGCTTGTCCAGAGGAAGAACTTGAAGGATTTAGTTTAAACGTTGCCGGCGAATTTTTGTTACCACTCATTTTGAACAAGTGCGAGGAAAGAATGGTTCTTGGACTCCCCTCTGGCAAACTGTTACGAAGCTAACGAAACCGAAACGAATCGACTACAATCAGAATCCTTGGTTCCTTCCTATACGCAAAGGCAAACTCAAATCAGAATATAAGGTTTTGACCGAGGGCAGAAATATGGTGGTTCATTTATAGTGTACAAAAACAGAAATAAGGTAGTTCATTTATAGTGTAGAGAACCATTACCGTGTCAATGTAAGCATTATGTTTTACCATCCTGGGTTCCAAAAAAAATATTTAATTAATTTTGAATCCCTTGAAATATGGTAGGGTAGCCTAAACACGCAACCTTATTTATCCCATTTTTTTGGCCTGATTTTGCCCTAATCCCTAAAATTTAAAAATTGTGACGGAATGTTTAAATCACCCAAAAATATTGTTAGAAAGTGGAGACGGAATGTTTAAATCACCCAAAAAATATTGTTAGAAAGTGGAAAGTAAGGGTGATCATTGTGGTTTTTTTCACCCAAAAATATTGTTAGAAAGTGGAGAGTAAGGGTGTTCATGGTGTTTTTTTGGAACTGATTTTATTTTTAAACATAAAATTATAGGATTTAGCTATATATCTATATATATATAACTAGATTATGGGAAAAAAGGCATGGAAGTAAAAAATAGTGTGTTTAGACTATTTCCCAAGTAACTTTTGAAATATAAAATTCCACTATTCAATGAGAAGTTAAGTAAGCATTGAAATAAGCAAGCAATATTTAACAAAATGTAAAGTAACCTTTGAAATATGGATTTAAAGAGAAGCTAACATTCAAATACTATCATAAATTTAAGGATAAGTTTAAGAGAACCTTAAAATAAGCTACAAGGCAACTTGGAAAGGCATAAAGAGGATATGAATCATTTCATTCATCAACTAAGCTTCTCTTCAATCTAATGAGCAGCTTCTAGGAGATAAATGAGAACTTGTGTGGATGATGTAGCGAGGAATTATTGGGCATCATTTTGAGTTCTTTGATGAATATATTGAAGGAGAATCTCTCTCATACATTATGGTTTCTCTTTTTGAGGTGAATGCTTCTCTATGGTTCATCTTTTCATTTTGGAAAATGTATCGTTCTAGCGCGTGGATGCATGGATTTCTCTTGTGATGGTACATGTCTTTCATGGACTAGGGTCCATCTTGTTGTCTTTAAAACTGTATGGATATTTTGTATGTGTTAGAGCTTCTTTCTTGGTGAAATGTTGTTGATAATCCTATGCATACTATGATGATGGTCTTGCATTTGTTATGGTGAACTTGCCCAGTTATGATGATGGTCTTGCATTTGTTTGGTGAACTTGCCGAGTTATGNGAAATGTTGTTGATAATCCTATGCATACTATGATGATGGTCTTGCATTTGTTATGGTGAACTTGCCCAGTTATGATGATGGTCTTGCATTTGTTTGGTGAACTTGCCCAGTTATGATGATGGATCCATAGATTATGGTGATGATCTTGGTATAGGTCCTCGTGATGATATTTACATAGATTAATGTGATGTTAGTATATATTATGGCGATGATCTTGGCATATAAACGATATTGAATATTGTGACAATCTTGACATAAATCATTGTGAATATCGTGATGAACTTGGCATATATTATGGTGATATTTTAATGCATTATTATTTAGGGTTCATCTTGGGATGACCTAAGGTTCCTCTTCGAATGACCTAAGGTTTGAAGGTGATATTGATATTAAAGGTTGAAGAACCAAATAAATGAAGTCTATAGGTGATTGTTTCAAGGAATTGATTATAGTCTGTGGAGACATATTTTCATCCTATCCTTCAACGTTCTATTGTAGATTTAAGGGCCATGTTTGCTCCAAATTAGAATGCTATATTGCAGGTATGTTTTGGAATTCTTCATAAAGGGTTTTGTTGTCGATTTGAATGCTATCTTGGAAGAAGTTACTTACAGATATGGAGGGTATATTTGACAGATGTATAGGTTGACACAATGAAGTGATTATGAATAGTGACTATGACAAAGAGAGTGACACTGATATTGATTGTTATAGTGAGAGTGACGATGATTGTGGCAATGATGTGACACGGATCGTGTGAAGTCAATAACTATGTCAAGGCAATGACAATGTGAATACATCCACATGTTTAAGTTGATAGAGACACTAATAATGGTAAAAGTTGATAGAAACATGAACATGGACATATAGACAATGCTAGACACGTGTTAGCATTCCTATTCATATCATGGTGGCAGGATAGCGAAAGGGAGGGAGTTGTAGCTTTGTTCTAGTTGGATAAGGTAAATCTGTTGAGGTGGAGATCATTGAGGAATGAATTTCTCATTATAGGTTGGAGCCTATGGTAAAGAGGGGGTTGTAGTGCCCTTCTAGTTAGAGCTAGAAAATCAGATATTTTGTGCTTCTTTCAAGTTAGTGCTAGAGAATATTGGAAGTTTTTGCATCCTATGAATGTAATATAGTTATTATATAGGAAAATCATTTTGTGGTTTTCTCCCATTTAAGTTTCCAAATAAAATCTCTTGTCCACTATGTAAGATTTTATGTGATAATGAATGCCACTACTAACGGTTAATGTTATATGATCTTATTAGTGTTTGAAATTGTAAAAACTATTCAATATCAATTCAACCCCCCGGTCTCAGTATTGGTAAATATTTCAACAATTGGCATTAGAGCAGGTTCCTTCAAAAAAATATAAGAGAAGGAAACACTATCTATGGAGAACACATTGATGAATATGAAAATATATTCTCTCCAAATTTTGTTGGTTCAAATTATTAGTGTTGGAGCATAATGATGAGATTATATTTACAAGAACAAGGTTATGGCATCTAGAAATATGTTCTCAATGGTTACATCAACCCTTAAATACCAGAAAAAGTTTTGAATAGTTACATCATCCCTTAAAGACCACAAAAAATAGTAGCAAAGAAGGAGTTAAGAAATAAAAATGTAATGACAATGGATACCATCTTGCATGGAATATCTAATTCTATGAAATACAAAGTTGGAAAGTGTACATCTGAGCTGAAGTGATGTTGGACAAGCTACAAAATATCTATATAAAGGGGTCTCTCCATTAGGGAAAGGTCATATACATAAAGTGGAGAATATCAAGAAACAAATGATGAAGTTATTGAAAACAATAGCAATGCTTCACAAGATGAATAAAATCCATAAACCTAAGGGGTAGTATAACTTGAAGCATAACTAATTGAAGATCTAGATGAATTGAGGAAATAAAGAATGGAGAACAAGATGTTAACAGATCAACATGAGAAGTATCAAGATATAAAAAAAATTCCAGTTTAAAATGATAAGAATACTTAAGAAACATTAGCAAATTAACTAAAAGAAAAGGAGAAAACATGTAAAGAAAAGGAAAATACTTGTCAAGAACAAGAAGTTGAAATTGCCTCCTTCAAGAGAAAATTGAAAAACTTAAGTTTATAAAACATGGAAATTGAAGAACATCTCAAAAAGGAGAATCAGTTACTAAAAATTCAGTTGCAAAAATGTCATGAGGATTATCTAAATTCAAAAGGAAAAATGGAAGACGATACTGAATAATATCAAAAAACCATTGTTGGTTTGAGAATTCAAATAGAACAATCTAAGAAAATTGAAGAAGACCTAACAAGTCAACATCAAGTGAAGAAATAAAATTTTCAAAGGAAAGAACTTGAGATTCTTTCACTAAATGAAGATTTGGATAAATAAAGTTGTCGAGTTGAAAGAAATTTCAAACTTTGAGAACACCATTGAAGTAACTGAAAGATCCAAGATATGTGATAATGAAAGTGAAGAAAAGGCTAAGAGTTATGCAAATATTCTAAAAAAATATCATCAATGAAAATACTACAAAGGAAGAAGTCATGCTCAACAAGATTGATTGAAGAAGGGATACATAATAGCTACATCACAAAGAATACCGTTTACTCACACGTACCAAAGTTATTTTTTGGTTATGTTTTTTTTCATGTAACAATTTTGAATGTAGGGATATAGACTCCAAAGGTCATGAAAGAAATGGTGAATCAAGACGTAGAGGATTCCACATGAACTAAAATGGTGAATGTTAGAATTTCCAAATTTATTGAAACATGGAAAGATATTGTAGAAGTATGCTGAACCACGCTTTTGAATGTTAAAAATGTCACAACAATGGACACATAGATCGTGACTAAAGAATCCTAATGGAGTTATCCATGAAAGAAAATTATCATGCCAATGTCTAGGAGAAAAAATTATAAGGACAGAATGACAAAGCTTTTGGATTGGTCCTCTTGATAGACGATGAAAGTTAGAAGGTTAGAACATGAAACCAAATAAATTCTTGTATCTTGAAGATGGGTAGAATATTGAATAAAAGTAGAAACATCCCTAGGATCTAACATGAAAAGGGATATTTTGGATTACATGTTTAAGATGTGAGTGAAAATCAGGAACAATAGGTCAATAGAGAATTCCTAAAGGACATAGCTACAACATTTGATAAGTTAAGAAATAAATATAAATCAGCAAGTAAGAAGAAAGGTGTGAGGATTACAAACAATAATCCTAAGAAAATAAACAATACAATTTGTTCTAAACAATCTAGTATAAGAGACTCCTAGTATCATGGATTGAGTAACATGAAAATAACATCAAAGAAAATTCTGTAGAGGAGTGGCTAGGTAAATCATTCAAGAACACATGGATATCATTATATTGCAAAAAGATTTAAGAAATGGCCCAATCTAATGGGATTCAACATATTCAGAAGGAACTCATTGTCAAGTAAAGGTACCCTTTGCAAAGGGGAGAGAATGTGCATCAAATCAAAGTCACAGAAAAGAATTATATTGAAAGGGGATCCAATATAGTCCCAGGGGGAGTAGGTAAATAAAATTGTTTCATACCTTTGGCATTAATGTTAAAGGGAAAGAGAGAGTTGTAGTTATTTTCATCCATGAAAAGGGGAAAAGTTGTTCAATAGTTGGTTTTCCTTGATGTCAATGGGGTCAAATGATCTATGTAACTCATGTTGAGTAATGTTATAGCGTGTTTTTCCACATGTGATACATCATTGTTTGATGGCATATCTCTGGCCCTATGCAGACTCCATTTACCCATTTTTTCTCACTATGACCTTGATTCTCTAGTGGAAGCCCTTCAAATACACTTTTATATGTATACATGGGTCGCAAGTATACAACTCACATATCTACAACTTGCACCACTGTCACCTACATCAATGGGAAATATGCTAAGAAAAATTGTTTGGAGTCTTCCCCCATCAAGTAAGAAAGGACTTGTCCCTTGTCCTTCCATATTCCTAGAAACGCTCCATTTTGACCCTTCAGTTCCCATTGAGGGGCTATATATTGAGATACTATGAAAATTTAGAGGGGGAGAACTTTGGAAAAAAAGATACTATAGTGGAATTGTGCCCCTTTCTTATATACTTGAATATGCATCCCTTTGTCCTTCAACCAACCATTAGTGCTATTTTGCAAGATTGACTTTATATTCATGATCTTTCCTTTGTATGGATGATTAAAGTGGTGGATGCCTAGGTAGAGGGACTCGTTTTCTCGATTTCGACGAGATTTCGACAGATTTTGTCATCTTATCTTTGTTCATATTAATAGAAACATCCATTTCCCATCCATTGCATGTGTAATTATAAATATTTTTATCTATGGATGTAATTACTTTGTTTGTGTATTGGAATATAACATTCTAGATTAGATTCTAACACTTTAAAGGTATCATTCTTGTATATGTTTTTGTTGTTGATGGCAATGTGTAGGTACAAGCTTGGTTGNTTGTTTGTGTATTGGAATATAACATTCTAGATTAGATTCTAACACTTTAAAGGTATCATTCTTGTATATGTTTTTGTTGTTGATGGCAATGTGTAGGTACAAGCTTGATTGAAAGCTCAACGTGGATGTACTTCGAACGTCTAGAATAAGTTAGGAATCTTATCCCTTAGTGTTAGTTTTGTTTATATATATAGCATGTTTCGAAATGGGTTTATTTCTGGTGTCATCTTGTATGTTGTGGTCCACCCAAAGCCATAAAAGATATTCTCCATAACAAAATTATTGACTTTGCTGGAAATTTCATTTTTGTTAGGGTTTGGGTTCATGATTGGCTTGATTTTCTCTCTGATTCTTTGTGTTCATGTTTCATGTTCAATAGTTAGTTGAGTTATTGAAAGTCCCTTGAAGTATTTTGGGTCTTAACTTATTTTTAGCCACCTCTTCCTTTGTATATGCTGGTCATAGAACTTAATGTCGTGTATATACTTGAGATGCAGTGTATACCATAGCATACATACGCTATTGTCCCTTGAACAATCACATACATCTCTCCTTTTTCTTGATATCTTGATGTGTGTAGATTATGGGTGGGTTGTGAATATTGTTGAGTCTTCCTGGATATTTATGCTTCATGTTCAATGCTATTGTTATGATTGAAGACGTAATTTTTATTGATTTTATTTGAAATGTATTCTTGTCATTTATCTTATTTTTGTTTTATTATTAGTGCATTGGCATTGTTGGTCTTAGTTTCTTGCTTGGATTGTTTGTTTCTTTCTACAATGTTTGAGAATTTGTAGGGTCNTTCTTGTCATTTATCTTATTTTTGTTTTATTATTAGTGCATTGGCATTGTTGGTCTTAGTTTCTTGCTTGGATTGTTTGTTTCTTTCTACAATGTTTGAGAATTTGTAGGTTCTTCTTTGTTGCATTTTCATTGCATCTATAGTGAAAATAAAAAATATTTTGTCTTTGCATCTTTATTGCATTTTGCATATGCATTGATTTGTTAATTACATTAGGTTTTCTTAGATGGAGTTAGTGATCATACTTTCATATAGGAATGATTTCATGGGTATTTGAAATGGAATTTTTCATTACATGTAGTGGTGTATCCCTTTTTCATGATTAAAGACAAGTTGCACTTGACATTATTTTTTTAGGTGTGCATATTTACTTCATTGTTGAGTTGTAACATCAGTAGTTTCATGTTCGTTACACTTGAGTAATCACATCCATTAAAATTAACGCTTAAATTAAAATTGATTACACATTTTTATTTTATAGAGGTCCACCCACAAGCTTGGGATTGTAGAGTGTTGGAATAGGGTGTCATGATTAAATCTTTGCAAGATTATGAGACAAAACAACTATGTGTATATCTAGGTGGGAAGTGAAACCATTGGTATAATTACTGTTCTCAGGAGGATCCTCTTATAGAGGATTTAAGCATGAGTAAACACACATGTTTGTGATGGGGATAACCCCTTGCCACTTTCTGTTGAGTGCCAAAGATATTTCGAGGACCTTATTACTATCTGGGGGATTTTGAGGTACCTTTGGTGCTTTTGAGCTTCGGGCTATGCTAACCTACCTATATGGCAGATCCCTCTTGCGACTATTTTTTTGTGCATTGGTTATATTTGGGTGACCTTAGTTTCCTTATTTAGGTATCACATAGGGTACTTGTAGAGCTTATTCTATGAGTATCCCGGCTAGGTAGGGGTTAGAAAACATAGTCACTATATGCGTTCAATATGAGGGCCACTATAATTGGCTACACACCTTTGTTTGTTACACATTTAGGATCTCACTTATCCTCCCTCTTAGCTTGTTTGCATATGACCTAGTTTTCTTAGGGGTGTTCTCTTTGTGCGCTAGTTGGATTTATGGATTGTAAT
This sequence comes from Pseudotsuga menziesii, assembly GCA_001517045.1. Lineage (NCBI taxonomy): Eukaryota > Viridiplantae > Streptophyta > Pinopsida > Pinales > Pinaceae > Pseudotsuga > Pseudotsuga menziesii. Next base: position 65,683 of record LPNX010879320.1, on the reverse strand, counting down.
TAGTTGAGTCTTTGTTATTTTGAGTAATTGTGGATCAATTTATGGCACCTCACCGATATCAACTCTTAGCAAGATTATCTCCTTGGAACCCTTCTCCTCCTCCTCAGAAGAGGACTAGAAATTCTAAGAAACATTTACTGCACTTTGATCAACATATAGTTCTCACCATGACTACTAAATTTGAGAACTTGAAGTTCCCTATGTCTCTGTCATCTGAAATGGGGGGAGGAACCATATTGGATACCTTAAACTCTAGTTTATGATGACCATTTGTGGGCTTGTAATTCCCATACTAAACGACCCTGAATGTCATATTTTATAGTCTCCAATAGGAGGTTTTTCTCGGAGAGGTCGAGTGTCAAGACTTGGCCTACTCCCTCTACCAAATGTTCATTTACATTCGACATGTCGGATTTCACTATTCTTATCCCATCATCCGTCACCGGTCCTAGTTTGGACTCCAATGTTGGAATTGGGGGCACTACAACTCCTTTTCTTTCTCATAGGTTTGGGAGTAGTCATATTGCACCCTATGCTCCATTTGTGGGTGGATTTTCGCTCCCTTCATATGTTCTTCACACTAGGGTTCACTCTCTCGGGAATGATAGTGGATGTGTGAACGTGGGGGCCACCTCTTACATTCCATCCTACATCCCATCGTCCACCACACCCATTCCTTGAAATTCCTTTCTCATGTCGCACCTATTGGGTCGAATTAATGTCATTTTAATTTCGTTGTAGTACTTTCCCAGCCATTTAATTTTTCAATCCGAGGTTCGTAGGCTTACGAAGCACATGAAAATTATATGCAATACTGAAGTGAAATTAAGCTAATCTAACCCCCTGTGAAACTAAGACTAATCTATTCTAACCCCCCTTAAGCTAAAACACACAATTGCTAATCTACTGCAGGAAGATGAAACACACTGCTGAGAGTAAATTGCATAAAATAAAGACAACATATGAAGAGCAAAAAGAGAACACATGTGAGCTCACATTAACAATCAATAAGTCTTGATTTACATCAGAAGAATCAATGAAAATTCATGAAATCATCAAAGCCAATATTATGAACAAAAGCTAAGAATTCCCTTCTCCATATTACAAAGTCAAGACTAACTTCTACAATCTACTATCTATCTCTGATCTATATCCTCTGATTCTATATATGATTAATGAAATGAAGACAGAGCACTCTCTTTTATACATGAAGGAGATAACCATCTCATAATGACAAATCCACTATTGACTCAACCACTCAACTAGTTTCCTATTATTACAAGATATGATCCCTTCAAATCCTCCACATGTCTCTCACAAATTCTCCACATGTCCCTCATAGATCCTAAATAGGATATGCCAACCAAATCTTCATGATCTTCTCATTACAATTATCTTGAATAATTATATCCTTGAAATGGTGGAGGAGATATTCGAGAAGTATTTTCTTGAATTAATCCTTCACATATTCTTACACATTACGAAGCTTATCCATATTTAAGATATTAGTGAAAAACATGTTTAATTTCTAATATTTTAATCATAAATTCACTTATAATACTAAAATGAATAAAATGGAAATAATAAGGTGAAACCCACATATATGTATGGAAATGGTATGATAAAGGTTAATGGGACGATGAAATGTGAGGAATGATGGAAGATAAAGTGGATGCAAATGTGACATTCCGAGTCTCAACATACTCCCCAACTGAACTTGTTGCATGTCCTCATGCAACCATGTATGGATCTTCTCAAGAAATTTTGGCATCTGAACTTGGATTTGATTAATGATGTATTTTTAACAATGAATGTTTCTAGGGTGTGAAATACATGAGTAATGACTGGCATTTCCTTATGGTTGGTTCTTGTGTGACAACCATGAATATAAATAATGTTGGTTCTTATGTTAACAACATTCATTTTGATGATGTGAAATGCATGAGTAACAGCTGGCATTTTCCTTATGGTTGGTTCTTGTGTGACAACCATGAATACAAAGAATGTTGGTTCTTGTGTTAACAACATTCATTTTGTCATCTGTTTTCTAGCTGCATAATAATTTAACCATGCACTCACTGAAAATGATAAGCTTTTAATGTGCGTAGAAAACATCATTGTGCATAAGAAATCATTTTCTTTATCTTTATGGATCATGCCAATATGTATATAAATGTGTATGAAGCAAAGTGCAATAGAGGATTTGTCGGAAAAGAAATGCTCGTGAATGGTAAATGAGATGAAAAATGGGTGATAGTGGTGAAAAGAATGGAATGATAGTACTGAGTATGTATTGAATATAGTTCCCCCTCCCCAACTGATGTGGTTGCATGTCCTCATGCAACCTAGCATGGGCTATGAAAGAAATGGAGCATGGTGAGGGAATTTTCCAAATTATTCATTTCTAGCATGTAAGGAATTGCATGATTAAAGTTTAGAAAACAACATGTAGATGAACGATGCAATAGGAATGTAGCTGATGTCGTTGGATCATGGAATGTGTCACTGGTACTGCGGCTATAACTGTTGGATCATGGGAAGTGAATGAATCGAAACTGTTGTTGCTGAATCATGGAGAATATGTCACGGCTCTAGGATAAAAATGTAACTGTAAATGCTACNGGCTATAACTGTTGGATCATGGGAAGTGAATGAATCGAAACTGTTGTTGCTGAATCATGGAGAATATGTCACGGCTCTAGGATAAAAATGTAACTGTAAATGCTGCTACGGCTGTAACTGTTGGAACTGCTGTAATGTGAAGTGGAGGAATCTGACCTGTTGCTGATAAATAATGGACAATGTGGGAGGCAGAAAGTGGAAATGTGGTACACTCATACATATGAAGTCATGTTTCTGCAACTGCTGATGGAGTCATGAGAAAGAATGTATAGTCTTCACCCGCTACAAAACCCTATGGTACAATTCTAATCATGCGAATAAATGTGTCAATGTCGAGCATGAAAAGAAATCATTGGATTACTGGCCATTGATGAATGTCATTAACCGATGTGAGGAAACTCACCAGTGATGTCAATGAGTTCCAAGGTACCCTAGTACATCTTGCAAAGTGCAAATAGATGTGCTGATGTCGCCACTTGCAAGATCTGATGATCAAGGGACATTTATGAATTCCCATGATTGTCAGCGAGAGAAATTGCCATTAAGGCATGCAAGCCTCTAGGTACTCAAAATGAACTCTAGTCTGTATCCCAGATAAGGTGCTGAGGTCGATGGGGAAAGACTTGTTGAAAGGTGGGCCTTAAGGAATCCCACATCAGTCAATGCGAGTTGGTATAAAAAAATTGGTAGGAATATTAGTGAAAATATCTCACAGTCAAGCAGTGGATATGGAAAAGCTATGTAGTCATGGAAAGGGAATTGGTTTTATTCAGAAGGAAAACTAGAATGGAAAAATGAACTGAAAAAGATAAAGGGATGTATGCAATTCAGAAAGATAGGTATATGTGAAGTAATGACAGATAAAGTGATGGAAAGTGGACTTCAAGACATGGATGATGAAAGTGCTCTGAAGGAGAAATATGGATAAACAATCATCACGCAAATGAGTTTATGAATGATTTATGTGTAACAACCAACGTTATGATGTTTATCAGCAAATGTCATGATTAACAGCTCCTTCAAGTTGTCTATCAAAGCATGATTCTCAAAAGTTTTGTGATTCTTGAAAAATTACTTTAGCAGCAAAATGCGATCATCTTTCAAACCTTAAAAAAAAAACTTAGTACAAATTTCTGCATGAAACTTAGTAGTGAATATTTATTAAATATAGTTCCTCCTCCCCAGCTAAGCTGTTTTCATGTCCTTATGCAACCTAGCATGAAACTTATGAGAAGTTCGTAAAAGAAAACTTATCATGCGGAAAGAAGTACATGAGCTGCAAAGAAAATGTGAGGAAGAAATAAAATGTGTTATACCTGTTTCTGTTGTGCTCATGGTTCGCCATTGATCGCTGCTTGAAGTGACTCGAAGAAAAACAATTCAGCATTAATCATAAAAGAAATATCAGGAAAAACGTCCATTTGCAACTTCATTTTTGTTCTGGTTGTTTTTATTTTTAGTAACTTTTTATTCTTCGTGATTTTTTTTATTTTTTATTTTTATTTTCTTTTGTAGGGTTTTATATATTTTTTATTTTTATTTTTATTGTTTTCTTTCTATAAAACAAACTAAATAATTTTTATAATTTTTTTATATATTTTTCTTGTTTTTGTTTTATTTTTTTTATAACACACCAAAATAAATTAAATGCAAAAATAAAGAAAAATGACAAAAATCCTCAAAATTAAATTTATCTAGATCTGTGTTCATGGGCATTCATGTCTCAACACTTTAACAAAAAAATCAAAATTTAGAAATTTTAATAGCTGTAACAGCCAGCTGCAGCACCACATAGTTGCAACGACCAGCTACGACAACGAGCTGCAACAACTNATGTCTCAACACTTTAACAAAAAAATCAAAATTTAGAAATTTTAATAGCTGTAACAGCCAGCTGCAGCACCACATAGTTGCAACGACCAGCTACGACAATGAGCTGCAACAACTAGTTGCAACACCCGGTTGTGACATCCAGCTACAACAACATGATGCAACACCCAGCTGCAACACTCAGCTGCAACACCCCACTGCAACAACCAGCCACAACAACACGCTGTAACAACCAACTGCAATAGCTAGCTGCAACACCTAGCTACAACACTCGCCTGTGACAGCCAGCTGCAACAACTGGCCGCAACAACAGGCTGTAAAAACCAGCTGCAACACCCGGCTACAACACTCAGCTACAATAGCCAGCTGCGACAGCTAACTATCACAGGTAGCTGTAACAACTAGATGTGATAGCTAGCTGCAACAGAAAAGAAACTTTCTACGTTATGAGAAAATTAGTTCATTGTGCACTTTTATGGATTTAAAAATCAAATATCCTGGAAGCGTTGTCAACGAGACATGCTTTTGCAACAGAAAAGAAACTTTCTACGTTATGAGAAAATTAGTTCATTGTGCACTTTTATGGATTTAAAAATCAAATATCCTGGAAGCATTGTCAACGAGACATGCTTTTAAATTTTTTGTGATTCATGACAAATCACTTCAACAGCAAAATTGACGACCTTCGAACCTGAAAAATGTTAGTACTAAACCTGCAATCAAACTTGTCATATTATTGCAAAATGCAGGAATTAGTACGAAGGCAAGCGAATTGAAATTCAAGAATAAAGTGCATTTTTACCTTTGTCTTTGTGTGTTGTCAAAGTGACTTGAAGAAAACAAATTATCGTGGAGCGTAAAATTCATGCATTTGTATTGTTTTCGGGAATGTAAGAAAGTCCATTTGCAAATATTTTTATTTTTATTTTTAAACAAAACAAAAACAACTAAAATAAAGCGTTGTATGATTCACAAAATAGAAATAAAGAATTCAAATGAAACTACTAGCACGGACCTCAATGTATTTATGATTATCAATTTCTCCATCTGAAAGATATTGCTATGATCATAATTTAAATAGCATCAACAAATTGAAATGAAAACATCAATGTATGTATACGAATTTTTAGCGAATGCGTGTTCGGGTATTAGATGGAAGATCGATGTGTGTGTTCTTAATAGACTTATTTCCTGAGAGTTTCTAAGTATTAAATATAATACAAATTATGCCAATCTGCAAAAAGAGGATTCCATTATGTCATTTTACCAACATGAAAGGAATTTAACCAATCAAGCAGATTCAAGCAAATTTCTTAAGCGCTATATTGTCAAACCTCACAAGCAAAGCATCACATGGTTTTTTTAGATGAAGGAAATAATTTGAATGAGATCCATGAAATTAATAAAGAGTGAGATGGTGGTGAGCATTTTTCTTTGGTATAAAAGAAATATCGTTGGGATCTAAATCTTATTATTTTCCTTTACCATCCTGTGCACCAAAAGAGTTAGCCAATTGTAAAATCGCAATGAACACTTTCAATAATTATTTAATGCACACATGAATACGGAAACTAAATGCATAGATCCAACACATATTCATTCAAAGAGGCATTAAACATTGAATTTCAGTTTTTAGATGGAAGCTTGTTCTGTGTGTTATAAACAGTTTTTCCAAAGAAAGACAGGCTTCAATAGTTCTTCAAATGACGATGATTTACATGCCCACTCCCACAAGAGACTCATATCTCCTTTGTGACAAATAGGAGACTATTCCTTCAATTAAAAAAATGAATTCAACTCATTCCTTTCTTATGAGTTTAACTGTGTATCTGCCACATTGAAAACCGACCATCATAAAATCTAGCATTTTCATGTTCAGAAAAATGCAAACTGCTACCAAACCAAGTCAATTTTTCAAAAACTGCTTGTGAATCAACTAAATGAGACCCTTCTGCACAAAACCCATGTTCCATATTTTTAAAATTCATCATGGTTTTCTAACAAATTGCACCCGAAGTTGACTGTCTGCAAATGGGCATTAATTGATGGAAAAAGCAAAGAAACCAGTTAGGTATATTCATTCATGCAATACCATCTTATTGATCGTGCATATAGAATGNGCACCCGAAGTTGACTGTCTGCAAATGGGCATTAATTGATGGAAAAAGCAAAGAAACCAGTTAGGTATATTCATTCATGCAATACCATCTTATTGATCGTGCATCTAGAATGGAAAGGCATATTTAGGACTAATAATTGGCCTGTATTAAGCTGTGAATGGAAGTGGCTATGGTTCATTTGAAAAGAATGAGATGGACGACCCGTAACCCAACTTAGCACATTAGAGGAAATTGCAACTCAAAATGGGCCTTTTAACTTTTATTCAAATTCCATGTCATCATGTGTTAGCCAATGAAATTGCTTTAAATTTGAAATACCGTATAGGTCTTAAACACTTTTTTAATATAAATTTGGGGATAGCTATCATAAAAAAAACTATTTTTTTAGTTTGTATTTTTGACATATATCCCTGTGTTTTTACTCAAATTTCGATCGGGAGAGCTCGTTGGATGCGGAATTAAATTCCGCATCCAACGAGAACCCACTCGGCATACTTTTGATGGACCCCTCTACCCCAAAAACAAGAAATACCTGAAAAAATGGAATGATGATGTCATCATTCCATTTTTTCAGGTATTTCTTGTTTTTGGGGTAGAGGGGTCCATCAAAAGTATGCCGAGTGGGTACTCATTGGATGCGGAATTTAATTCCACATCGAACGAGCTCTCCCGATTGAAATTTGAGTAAAAACACAGGGAGATATGTCAAAAATACGAACAAAAAAGTAGTTTTTTTCTTTTCTTCCTCCAAAATTAATAAATATTATTTTATTATTTTAACTATTATTTTATTAGTTCATTTTAGGAGGCCCATTTTGAGTTGAAATTTCCTCTAATGGATACATGAAGAATTGCAAGAAGTTGAAACCGTCATGAAAAAGGGTGAGTCATGGATGGAATTAAACACACGGATCACGCCTATCTTGGTTGTTTGTTGATAAAGGATAATTCGTATTAAGCAATTGGTTTATGTCTTGCCCAATTTGGATATGCTCCCATTAAGACCGCTTATGGTATAGAGCTGCAACACTCACCTAACTACCCAGGCCTAAAGATTGATTTATTTGTTGCATGTATTTCTCCATCTTTTAGATATTTTCATAACTATAAACGAGATGAGCACCTCACCAATTGGTTTTCTTTATTCCATTATTGGAACAAGAGAAGGAAATATGAGAGGCATGCAATATTGAAGCTTGGGAGCCGAGTGATTAAATGATTGGTTATGAATGCGCCGACCACCATCAAGCTTTCAACTTAATGGNCATTATTGGAACAAGAGAAGGAAATATGAGAGGCATGCAATATTGAAGCTTGGGAGCCGAGTGATTAAATGATTGGTTATGAATGCGCCGACCACCATCAAGCTTTCAACTTTATGGAGGACTTTGCTCTTGGAACTACATACTCCAAAGGAATATAGGAGCGCATAATTGCAAATCAGTAGACCAACATATATATAAATTTTTACGTTAAATACGGATCCCAATTAATCAGAAAATTCATGTTTATCACTTCTATTGTTTTTGTTTTGCTGTAGATTTAGATTGAAGGACAACAGCAAATAGATGGTTGCGACTAGAATTAGATTGAAGGACAAAGACAAATAGATGGCTATGAATCCAACCATGTGTTTTAGCTGCTGTGGATCAGCTATTGTTTGGGCATGTTTCAGCTTGGAGTTGCGTTGTTTCAGCCTTGAGTTGCAGCTATTATAATTTTCCAGCGACTGTTTGTTTTAGTTTAGAATGAATTTGCCACATGAATTTGCAAGCCATTTTTATTTAAATTTTTTTTTTAGCAAATTGATAGAATGAATTACGAATTAAAGATGAAATCAATTAAGCATGTTGCAAAACATTAATTATTTATTCTTGAAAAATTTAGAAGACATCCTAATCTCTTGTGTTTCAGCTACAGCTGTTATAGCTTATGTGTTTCAACTAGAGAAGTTTGTTTCAGCTTATGTGTTTCAGCTGAAAAAGCGTGTTTCAGCCACAGCTGTTGTTTCAACTTAATGCGCATACTGTTCTAATTGTAGATCAAAGGATGGAGGCTCAAATTTATTATTATTATTATTATTATTATTATTTATAATTTAAAAAATTAAATAAAAGAACTTTCAAAATTTTATCTTGCAAATTTATATAAAAAAAACAATTATGAGCAAATGAAACAAATTGCAAATGAAAAATAGATTAGGCAGAATTTTTTTCCATTCGTCAACAATAAGAATTCTTCCTAAAATCAATTTAGTCATCCTATTTTTGATCTTCGCGATCGCACGAAGCGTAGAGGAGAGCATACTTATTCTGGGTGAAAGCAAAAACTGAAAATAAAATCCTACCTACTCTATGCTAATTGGAATTTAGAAAGCAGTTACGTGTAGTTAAATATCCAGTGTAGCCATTCACGTAACAGTAATAAGATTATGTTCATCATTAATTTTGCAAATAGAAGATGAGGATAAACAAAAATGTGTGAAATTAATTGTTGTGACTATGAATTATCTAGAAAAAAAGAAAAACTAAATTGTTATAACCTAGTACTCGCTTGAAACCATCGTTCGATAGGGATTTCGTAGGCATAGTTTTCATTCCTTAGATCATGCTACAACTCCTTGTGGTCCTCCTCAATCTCTTGCTCGCATGATTTTCTGTCATCAAATGTGCAGGATTCTTCATATGTTTAGTCCTTGTTCAATGCTAGAGGAGTAATTAATCTCTCGGCTGCTTTCAGGATCTCTTCTTCGTGATTTGCAAGGATCTAAGTGAGTTGTTCCAAGCTTAAACTCATTGTTAAATCATTTTGAAAAAGGGATTCTTACAACACCCAAATATAAATGAAAAATTTTAAATAAACACTCTTGCTGAAACAAATAAAAAAACACTCTGTAAAAGAAAAATAGTTACTCTTCACAGTTGCGTAAAAAACACACTTGCTGAAATTGAAATTCACACTTGCAGAATTGAAATTCTCTCATTGCAGAAATTGAAATTCACACATTGCAGAACTTGAAATTCACACTCTAGTGTATGCTTGCAGAAAATTAATCAAACTAAACTTCAATCCATCGTGCTTCCCCGGCAACGATGCCAAAATGTTGGGCCGAATTAATGTCATTTTAATTCCATTGTAGTAATTGCCCAGCCATTTAATTTTCCAATCCGAGGTTCGTAGGCTTATGAAGCACATGCAAAGTATATGCAGGACTAAAGCGAAATTAAGCTAATCTACCCCCCCGTGAAACTAATACTAATCTAATCTAACCCCCCTTAAGCTGAAACACACAATTGTTAATCTAATGCAAGAAGATGAAACACACGGCTGAGAGTAAATTGCATAAAAGAAAGACAACATATGAAGAGAAACAAGACAACACATGTGATCTCACATTAACAATCAATAAATCTTAATTTACATCACAAGAATCAATGACAATTCATGAAAGCATCAAAGCCAATATTATGAACAAAAAATAAGAATTCCCTTCTCCATATTACAAATTCAAGACTAACTTTTATAATCTACTATCTATCTCTGATCTACATCCTCTGATTCTATATATGATTAATGAAATGAAGAGAGAGAACTCTCTTTTAAACATGAAGGAGATAACCATCTCATAATGACAGATCCACTATTCACTCAACCACTCACTACTTTCCTATTATTACAAGATATGATCCCTTCAAATCCTCCACAGGTCTCTCACAAATTCTCCACATGTCTCTCATAAATCCTAAATAGGATATGCCAACCAAATCTTCATGATCTTCTCAATAGAATTATCTTGAATAATTGTCTCCTTGAAATGGTGGAGGAGATATTCGAGAAGTCTTTTCTTGAATTAATCCTTCACATATTCCTGCACATTACAAAGCTCATCCATATTTGAGATATTAGTGAAAAACATGTTTAATTTATAATATATTAATCATAAATTCACTTATAATACTAAAATGAATAAAGTGGAAATAATAAGGTGAAACCCACATATATGTATGGAAATGGTATGATAAAAGTTAATGGGACAATGAAATGTGAGGAATAAAGGAAGATAATGTGGATGAAAATGTGACATTTTTGAGTCTCAACAGCACCCTCCTTATGTCTTGCATGGTCCCTTGGGAAGTAGTCCTACAAATAACTACGTTGTTCACTCATCAGCTTGTATAGTTGTATCCGGGGGTTATGTGCATCCTTATGTGTCTCATGGGAAACCGACCTACCAATCTTATAATTATGGTTATATGGTGCCTCCTTATCAAGGAACACCTGATCATCTTCTCCCTATGGATCCTTATATGGGGAATATGGCAGGTGGTTATAATTTGATCGATCAATGCTACAAAATTTATCAAAATCAACCCTATAAGAACAAACCTATTTAGGGGGGATGGGATCTGATGAAACATCCTAGGATCTCATTTTTCACTACTTTAAACCTACTTGACCTTTTGAATTTGACCAACAATCTGATATCTCATGATCTGAAGTGGTCGATTGTTCCCTCCAAACTTCCTTTGAAAATTCTAAAGTTTGAAGGTAAGAATGGTGAGGAACCTGGACAACATGTTAATACTTTCCACCTATGGTACTCTTTGATCTCATTGAACCATGGCTCTATTTGTTTACGACTATATCATTGCACCTTCATGGCTCCTTCCACGAAATGGTATATAGATCTTCCTGGGGAAGTCCATCGGGACTTTAGTGACTTACCCATGACCTTTATTAAGCACTATGAACCACCGGTATGTTATGATTCCTTCCTAGATATCTTTTTGACATTTCAACAATATAAATCCACCCATATTTTTTATCATATTTAAGAGTGGCATCGACGAAAGAGGTTGATTAAGGAAAACATTCCACTCGAGTTTATATTGCAATTGTTCTTCAAATCTTTATTTCCTTTTACCNCCCATATTTTTTATCATATTTAAGAGTGGCATCGACGAAAGAGGTTGATTAAGGAAAACATTCCACTCGAGTTTATATTGCAATTGTTCTTCAAATCTTTATTGCCTTTTACCGTGAAAGATGTTTCAACATCCATAGTGTGTAATGAGTAACATGCTATCTTCAGAGCTCAATAGTTGGATCTATGCTTAGTCTGCAATTTTGTATGAGATTATTCCTAATGTGCCATGATCGAACTTTGATCCTATGTTCAAATCTAGACCACATGCTGAAGGTATTGTTTTACCTACAAGTACAAAGGTCATCGACCATGTTACACATAAATTGAAACATTTTTCTATTAATAATTATGCAACATGATATGATATATCCTCATCCACTCCCACCAAATCAATGGATGTACTCTCAATTCCTTTGTTGGATCAGAAGGGTAACTAGCATCCCAGAAGAAATATTAGAAAGGGAAGAAATAATAAACATGGTTGCAATAGGAAGGAGAAACAGAATGATGACAAGAATATTGATAATGATCAGGGGGGACAAGAATCCTAAGGGGAAGGTTAAATTCCCATGTGAACTTTGTGGGAGAGACTATCTGACATACTTGTGCCCTCGTATCAAAGATGCCTCCAAGTACATCACAGAGAGCCCAATAGTGTTGACTGACCCTTTTCCTCATCATTATGGATTACATGGAAAATGGAAGAAGTTCTGGTGGGTGTCAAAACCCATCGGCTACTGAAGGTGGCCATGGTTGCATCAACATGATTTCAGCTACTAATGTTGTGACTCGCTTGAAAAATTATGTTTCATCACAACCCAACATGGGGAAGGAGCCTGTACCGCCTGAAATTTCATTGCAGATTGAAAAGTCTGAATCTATACCTTGTATACCTAAGGGAGTCCTCAAGCATTTGGGACACAATCCTAATGCCTGAGCTACCCAACATTAATCTATTCTCAAGGATTTGGTCCATACACCCTTTGCGATTTTAGTTATGGAAGTTCTTTAGACTTGTTTTCTGCAGCAGAGAGACTTATTGTTTTCTCTTGGAGTAGTTGATCATAATGCCTCTACCGTATTCATATTTGAAACCCATGAGGTCTAGCCTCATTTTCCTTAACATGTGGCCATTCTAGTCCATGTGGAGTGTCTAAAAAACACCATTAAATGTAGAGTTATTGATGAAGGCACTATGACCTTCGTGATGTCTTTGGCTTGGTGGAAAGGTTGTCGCTCACCCAAGTTTCCAAAATCTATGACCATGTTGATTGCGTCTGATGGACATTCATTTCAGTNTGAAGGCACTATGACCTTCGTGATGTCTTTGGCTTGGTGGAAAGGTTGTCGCTCACCCAAGTTTCCAAAATCTATGACCATGTTGATTGCGTCTGATGGAAATTCATTTCAGTTGCATGGAATTATTCCTTCTCTTCAGGTCTAGTTGGGAGGGAATATTGTTCCCATCGAGGATTATGTGGTTGATTCGTGCATTGAATACAAATGTTTACTATTTCGAAACTGGATTTACGCTATGAAAGCGATCGCATCATCTGTATTTTGAGTGGTGTGCTTCTCTTTTGAGGAACAGATTGTGATGATTGACCAAATGTCTTTCGATAATTCTAGTTCGTATTCCTCGTCGGTATTGACTATCCCAGCTATTGATAATTCTATTGCTAATTCTCTGAGAACTTCAGATGAAGATGCTAGACCTCATAGAATGGGAAATTCATTGTCTATAGTGGAATTTATGTATCAAGCTATGCTTGAGACCACTATAAACCCTAGTCCTTCCACTTCCTAGATGGAGGAGGAGGATCTCCTTGCACTTCTGGGGAAGTTGTGTCGCTATTCTCAAATAATTTCCTCGATGGGATTTTTCCTTCATATTAAGAGATCATTGAGTCAATGGATGGTCGAGAACAGCCGTGAGAGGATATGCATCCTCAATCTTACTTCCCCCTAGAGCTTGAACAAATTGAGCATGGTGACTTTATGATGACCTTAAGTGAGAGTGTTGGTTATCCCATGGTTACATTAGGTACTTATGGCATTTATTCCAAAGGAAAGATGGAAAACTTATCTCCTGTGATTTTGATCAACATCTCTTGGATTCCTGGTAAAATTGAGAATGTGTACATGGGAGGGGACTCCTCACCCGATCAAATAAAGAGATAAATGGATGTCTTTAAATAATTTTGTGATGTATTTTCTTGGTCATATGAAGAGATTCCATGAATTTAACCTCGCATTGTTAAACATGAGATCAAAACATATCCAAACGCTAAACCTGTTCGACAATGCCTGCGTGCAATGAACCCTCAAAAAGTGCCTACCATTAAGGATGACATAGAGATACTTTTCAAATCCAGCTTCATCTATCTGGTTCCCTTAACCGAATGGGTATCCAATCCCTTTCTGGTCGATAATAATGAACCCTCAAAAAGTGCCTACCATTAAGGATGACATAGAGATACTTTTCAAATCCAGCTTCATCTATCTGGTTCCCTTAACCGAATGGGTATCCAATCCCTTTCTGGTTGATAATAAGTAGGGTACCATCAGTGTTTGCACAGATTTTAGATACTTGAATAGGCCATGTCCGAAAGGTAAATTTACCACACCATTCATTGATCATATTTTGGATGACTGTACGGGGAGCGAAGTTTTTACATTTTTAGATAGATTTTCATGGTACAACGAGATACAAATTAAACGTGAGGAACATCATAAGACTATATTTATTTTTCCTTGGGGTACCTTTGCATATCGAAAAATGCCTTTCAACCTTAAAAACGTCAAAGCCATGTTTCGGCAGGATATGAATTTTGCTTTACATGACCTCAACCATATTATCAAAGTTTATTTGAATGATTTATATGCTCACTCTCTTCTGTGGGTGGATCACATGGATCATTTGCAGTTGGTCTTTGAAAGATTCCACCACTATAAAATTTAGTTAAACCCTCAAAATTGCATCTTTTGTGTGAAAGTTGGTCGTTTGTTGGGATTCATTATATCAAAGGATGGGATTACGGTCATTCTAATAAAGGTTGAGGAAATACTCTAGTTGTCTCCCCTGAGAACAATTCAACATATTCAAAGTATTGAGTGGATGGGAAATTTATTATGTCGATTCATTGTCAATTAGGCCGATTTTACCAAGGGGTTTATGCGCTTATTTAAGAAGGGTACTTCATTCATATGGGATGAGAGAGCCCAAGAGTCCTTTGACATCCTTAGAAAATCCTTGGCATCAGTCCCTGTGATTAGTCCACCTAATTATAACCATGAGTTTTTGTTATATGTGGCCGCGTCTCAAGAGAAAATTAGTATGGATATGGTTGAAGGAGATGACGAGCTCTAAGAGCATGTTATATATTATCTTAGTGAAAATATCTTTGATGATGAACTTAGATATAGTCATGTCGAGAAGTTGTCCTTCACTTCTATTCCTGCAATCCAATGGTTGAGGCACTATATCTTGTTTTTCTATACTACTATTGTAGCTCACATAAATCCATAGCAATTTGTCTTCAATTGATGAATGATTGGGGGGAAGTATAATAAATGGATTTTCATTTTCCAAGAATTCGACCTTGATTTTGTTTCAACAAAATCAAAGAAGTCGTGAATTTTTGTTGAGATTATATCTGATATCCCTAGTGTGGATGCATATGGGATTCATGAGGATTCATTCATGGATGAGGATATTTTCCTCATTTCGATTACTGACCCTTGGTATGGTGATATCATCATCTATCTGTAGACTTTGAAGGTTCCCTCTCACCTATTGAGGGATGAATGACAATGCCTACATAATAATTATAAGAACTAACTTATTATATCTGATACATTGTATCACCAAGGGGTGGATTTTGTTTCATTAGAGGAAATTTCAACTCAAAATGGGCCTCTTAAAAAAATTAATAAAATAATAGTTAAAATAATAAAATAATATTTATTAATTTTGGAGGAAAAAGAGAAAAAAACTACTTTTCTATTTGTATTTTCGACATATCTCCCTGTGTTTTTACTCAAATTTTGATCAGGAAAGATCCTTGGATGTGGAATTAAATTATGCATCCAACGAGTACTCACTCGACATACTTTTGACGAGCCCCGCTACCCCAAAAATAACAAATACCTGAAAAAATGTGATGATGACATCATTATCATGTTTTTTCAGGTATTTCTTATTTTTGGGGTAGAAGGGTCCATCAAAAGTATGCCAATTGGGTACTCGTTGGATGTGGAATTTAATTATGCATCTAATGAGCTCTCCTGATCGAAATTTGAGTAAAAGCACGGGGAGATATGTCGAAAATACAAACAAAAATA
>LPNX010879320.1:27793-39634 GCA_001517045.1 Pseudotsuga menziesii | reverse complement strand
ACTTCATGAACCCGTCTAGCGCATGACCTCTCAAGGTTGTGATCATCTACATTTTCTTTATTTCTACATTATGGACTAAACGTACCAATGAAACAGCTTCACAGAGGAACCAATGCTGCTTTGGGTCCTCCGTTCCATTCCCATTGAATGTGGGTAGTCTAACATCTGTCGCATCCAATGAGTTGGCGTCAGGGTTTTTTGGTTTGGAATTCACAGGGGGTGTACCTTTTCACACACTAGTCGCATGGCTAACACTACCTATATTAGCAGTCTTTTCTAGGGACTAGGGTTATGTAATTACGTCTTGATCTCGACATTCCCTCATAATCTTCTGATCCTTCCAAAATCGGGCTATAGTCCTCATCTTCATCACAAGACCCTTCATCTTCATACGATGAAATTTCGTGTTTGATTCCCTTGAACAAGCTAGGATTCCATCATCCCCTTTCGGTTTTCCTCCTCTTTCCTGATCTGAATATTCTCCCACTTCTTAAAACTCCAACTTCTAGTTTAGGTTGTGTTCTTCCTAGGAATATTTCAACTCACCTCTTCCCATATTCTCAATAGTTCATCCACAACATAATCTCCTTCTTAGGTGCACAACTCAACTAAGATGCAAAATACCCTTCTCATAGGCAAGCATTTTTATCCATGTATTGATATGTAACAAGTATCTTCTTCGAGGTCCTTGGAAAAAATTTCTTTCGGCTTCACTATATGAGGTTATATTATCTACTGCAAACTTAATAATATATCCTTGCAATATACTATCAACCCAAAAATCAACAGCTCTAGAAATAGGGTTACTTACACTAGTTACCTCATGAACCAACTATTTTCTCCACTCAACAGTCTCTCTTCTCTGGAAAGTTGTCTGCTTAGTCGCCAATCTTGNTCAACAGCTCTAGAAATAGGGTTACTTACACTAGTTACCTCATGAACCAACTATTTTCTCCACTCAACAGTCTCTCTTCTCTGGAAAGTTGTCTGCTTAGTCGCCAATATTGACAACCATTCATGCAGTAAAATGGGGAACTCAACAAAGAATATCTCATGCATATTAGAGTATATATATTTGGCTATCCATTTCTCTATGCTCAACTGTGTTCCTATGCCCTCTTCTTGCATGAATGCTAGTGTTTTAGAGTCCAACCAGTCTTCTGTCTCCTTATTCATTAGGTGCAACAACATTTCACTTGATTTGATCAATAGCGTCCCACCAATAGAACCATCTATCGGCCACTTTTCCTAACTTGCGCAACCCAGGTTCTGTGCATCCTGTTAACCCAACAAATACCTGAGATAACGACCCAAAGGAGCAAGCCCCATCGGCAACACCTGCGAAGCAGGCACAGTCTCACCTGAGATAACTCTTCGATGGGTAACCACCAGAACCATGTTTCTACGATTATCAAGGGATTATAGTCCCTTGGCTCACAGCTAAGGTGCTCGACTAAAGAAACTGGATGGCTGGATAGAGGAGTCAGTCATGCATGATTGAGCAAAAATACATATCGTCACATGCAACTTGTCCTTTCTTTACACCTCATAACTAGTGCAACCTGTGTAGCTTAGCTGAATCATACCAAGAGACCTACGACTTAAGTCATGAATCAAGACAAAAGAGCATAGGACAATATATACATGTATAATTCATTGAAGTATTTCCAACATTCGTCTACTGATTACAGGAAAACATCATATGCTTAAGAAAAATTTATCATTATACAGAAAGTAAAATAACAACCATTCACATAAACATTCACCACATCAATCATCCATTCAAACACAATAGATAACATGGAAACCCATCTGGGAAAAACGACCAAGGTGCTCTTCATATGGCATGAGAAAAGGATATAGCACCTTGCAGTTTGCAGGATACAGACTGATATTAAGATGTATCTAAGACTCATACCTATGGTTCTCTTGCTCTCTAGTTTTCTCTTCTACCCTACCTCTACTCCTAGAGGTCTGCACACATAGTAGCCAGATCCATGGCTTAATAGCCCCCTATCGCTACTAGACTCTTCCTGAGTCTTTATTTCCTCTGATCTCTACAACATTACAACAAAATGTCATCCTTAACCATGGATTACCAATGAATAGATGAACAAACACTGGAAAAATGACCTAAACATAGTTATGACCAACTAAAAGCAGTCACAACCAACCAATCTAGCAAACTTAACCAACCCTTTTCCCCTTGAATCCCTCCTATTTATACTATTTTACATGGCCATGCAGGGTCAACTACATATAGGTAGTCTGTTAACTATCACCATCATCCTCCCCTCAGGCTACAACTGTGGTGATTATGACTTGACATGAGGCACTATCAGCCTGACTTACAAATATCCCCTCATACATGCATAGTTGCAGGCTTACACTGCCTTAAACAACCATGATCTAGATTTTGCACCTGTCACTTTCTGGCTGTTACCNACTATCAGCCTGACTTACAAATATCCCCTCATACATGCATAGTTGCAGGCTTACACTGCCTTAAACAACCATGATCTAGATTTTGCACCTGTCACTTTCTGGCTGTTATCACTTGCGCACTCCTACGTTTGTCTTTCCTTCACCGCACACCTCTCCATTCTGTCTACGCTGGTCCTTTGCTTCCTTTGTGACCTTCCTTTGTTTTTGTTGCATGCACGGCGCACCTTCTTTACTTATGTGTGAGCTTCTTCCTTGTGATCCTTTCCTAGGCCAACAAGACTTTTAGGATTTCAACCCTACATCAACTGGGGGCATAATCACATTATCATTATCATATACTACTTCATGAAATGGGAAGAAGCTATGCCTACAATTAAATCTGATGGTTAGACGGCCACTCACTTCATATTTAACTAGTGTATCACTTGGTTTGAATCCAAAATTAGATTTTCACTGACCATGGCAGGAACTTTTAGAGTAAGATGATGAAAAAATTAACTTTGAAACTGAGATATAAGAAAGAACACTCTTCTTCTTATTACCCTAAAGAGAATGTCCAAATTGAAGCATTTAATGAGTCCCTTAAGTCCATTTTACGTAGAACCATCGCCCAAAGAAAAAATAAATGGAATATCATGATTTACCCTTTTTGTCGGCTTATCAAACAACAATCAAAACTACTACTGGATTCTCTCCTTATCATCTAATACATGGGGTGGAGTCGGTTTTTTTCTAGTTTAGTGTGAGATTCCTGCATTAAAACTAGAGATAGATTTTCTACCTGAAACTTCAGAATTAGATGGACTTTTGGTCCACTTAGAGTGCCTAGAACAACATCGACAAGATGTTGTAGTGGCTCTAGAGGTGAATAAGTGTCATGTTAAAGCCTAGTATGATAAGTCTATCCGTCCCTATCAATTTAGTGAAGCTGACATGGTCGTATTCTATGATGAAGCCAATGAACCTCTTGCGGCAGGAAAGTTTAACCCCATGTGGCATGGGCCTTACATGGTAAATCTTGTCCTAGAGAAAATTTCCTATGAGATGGAGTAGTATGAAGGGAGTTCCTTAGTGGAGCCTAGAAATGGGATCCATCTAAAGAAATATTAAGATTAACATTTAGTCAAGGTTGATTTCTTTTCTATTATTGTACATCTTGTATAGTTTGTTTTTCTTCTTGTAGCATTATCAGTTTGTTGACATTCTTCCTCTTTTGTGGAGGCTAACATTTAGTCAAGGTTGATTTCTTTTCTATTATTGTACATCTTGTATAGTTTGTTTTTCTTCTTGTAGCATTATCAGTTTGTTGACATTCTTCCTCTTTTGTGGAGGCTATCAACAGGATCTTCAATCTATTTAGGATTCATTGATAATGCCAGTCACCACACACAGAACATAGCTTTAGCTTCCTAGTTTATCTATGCTTTTGAGGGTCAGTTGGTGTCTTCGGAAGGTGTGTATCTCTGGCCATCATCTAATAATGTTGTTGAGTATAGCATTATGATTGAATTATTAGGCGATTCCATTTCCAATGGTGTCTGATCTCTTGAAGTCCATCTTGAATCCCTGTTAGTGGTGTCTGAAATTGAATGGCATGTAATATATGAGAGATCCTAAGTTATTGAGAAGGTCCTTTAGGGTAAGATTATTGGAGAGGCAATTTGATTACATTACATACATTCATTTACCTAGAATTTATAATCATGTTTCCTATTCATATGAAAATTATGTATTAGATTGGAACTTGTCACATCAATAAATAAGAATGAACATTTAAATCACATTCACATTTAAACACATTTGTAAATATACCAAACTGATTTCTATAATATTTATCACCAAATAGAGTTCAAAAATGTTGTCATAGTACAAAATGACATAAGTACAAAAATGGGGCTTTAAGCCACCAAAATACAGATGACTGATACAAAATTTCTACATAGGAATCTATGGGCCTAGGTAATGATCATGATAACATATGACTGCATTGGCCAACCATCTGAACAACCTAACCCATGGAAGGAATACCCCTACTACATGTCTCTGGATAGACTTGGGAAAGTCCTCGACTTGCACCATGGGTATCCTATGTGCAACTCGAGAGATGTTTCCATGTATGTTTTGGAGTGTCCACTCACCATTAGCACCAATCATCTCATCGCCTTGTCCCCTCAATTGATGTCGAGGAAAATCATCAGATCCTTACAGAACCACGTCTACACAAATATATCTAATGCTAGTACTTGTCACCACTAAAAACACATATTTGATTTCCAAATACATGGAAAATACATAAAATAAAAAATATTTTTTATAATTAAAAAAACCATACAAATGGGATCTTACCTATATCGCCATATGTAGACCCTGGTGGTAGGGGTATTCCAGGATCTCCACAGAACTCTATGCTTAGATAGGGGTAGCCATATATGGCTATGACCCATCGTCACCACCAGTGGAAGAATTCGACTAGGAAAGGAGAGGATGTCCTGCCTCCTACTAGCCTATGCATCACCTTTTCCCTACAAGTTTGGGCTCGATCTCATAGTCCCGAGGACAAACCTCAAATCTAGGGATGAGGCTCAATACCCTCTCAAAGAGTAAAGTGCTAAGAATGTTGGCATGCCCAAAGTTCTTTATCCTACCCAACTTGCAGCCAGTCAGTTGTTGTAAAATAGTTCTCAAGAGTGTTGTGCTACAATCATATACCATAGATCTCATGCATTTTACTAAGTAAAACATGATAGGCCATGAAGCCTAATGAAGAGATGTGAAACCTGCTATTCTTTCCAATACCAAAACTATCACCTTGGGACTGAGACTCTCGATAGCGTTCACTGAAACTTGACTTCCGATACTTTATGTGTGAGAAAGGAAATGCATAGCTATGTACTCCTAGATAGTGAGTCCTCCTCCCACTCCATGATCNTCTCGATAGCGTTCACTGAAACTTGACTTCCGATACTTTATGTGTGAGAAAGGAAATGCATAGCTATGTACTCCTAGATAGTGAGTCCTCCTCCCACTCCATGAGCTCATAGGTTAACTACGTCGCCTTGGAGGGATAGTCCTGTGATAAAGTAGATATCCTCTACTTCTAGTATCTAACATACCATCCATTATGAAGGCCTCTATGTCTGGATCCCAGTAATCCACGAACAACTAGAGGAGCCTTAGTTGGGCCCTCAAACCCCTAAGGTTCCAAAAAATTTACAACCCATATATTCTTAAGGCTTGATGAGAATTCACATCACCTAGAAATTCCCCATCAACATATTCATGCTCATGTTCTCTCCATTCCAAAACCATCCTGCAAAGGAAAACCAATTTTTTTTTAGATTTGACAATAAAATTGGACATACCTGGCCCTATATGCAAATGTTCTTTATAAAAGTAGCGTCTATATGCAGGAATGCTTCTCTTTTCCCACATACATCAAGCTCTATATGTGGCCCGATGAACTATGATCTGTGTTGGGTCAGGATCCTCAATTTTGGTTGCCTCATGTATAAAAATCCACCACCAAAACTAAAAATAAATGAATTAGATAAATGAGGAACGTGATTATGAATTACCCGGTCCTAATGGCTCTGGATTTCATCGCTTGTAGCTCCCATAATCTTCATTTGATTTTTTGAAGTCTAAGTTGCTCCGAATGCACTATTTTGGGTAAAAACATGAGTGGTATGGTAAAAATGTCATTTTTACTATTTATAAATATTTTTTTATTTTACGCACTTGGCCTATAGTTTCGAATTCTTATTAACTATTTTCAGTTGTTTGGCCTAATTTTTTTATGCAGGAACCTCTTATGGTGCACTTTAGACAAGAATTTGACTCGTTCGTTCCTATGGAAGGTATAATACTACACTAGCATATAGGGTAGGATCATTTTTCTACATAAATCCCGCATTATCCTATGACTATGTCACCTTAACCATAGGTATGAACCCATTTCGTGATGTAAGTGAACCTTCATACTACTACTAGAAGTGGCGTTATGTAAGTGGTAGATCTTTCCTTATCATGGGTGCCCTAGTTAGATGTCTCTTTTTCATTTGGTGTCCATATTGAGCATCCTCCATTATGTCTAGGAGTCCCTTTTAGCCCCACTATGCCTTCGAGTAAATAAATTCATACCCTTTCTTAAACTTTATGCTTGCCATATCCTATCAGGACTCCTGTTTGTATCAAGTTGTAACTGCATTTGCATATGTTCTCTTTTCGTATTGATATTTTTTCTAGCTCCCTCCTTCAATTTATAAGCCATATATCTCAAACTCGTCTCAACCATAGGAAAGTAGATCCTTCCATATATTTTTTTTATCTTGATTATCCCTTACGTCGAGGAGACATTCCCCCGAGTCTCCTTATCCTGCATATGTGTTCTTGAATTGAGCATAGGTATTTTCCACTGCTTGGAACTAGTTTTCTTTTCTACGACATTTGTTTCCTCTTTAGTGTAATATAATAAATTTTATTCTTTTTCAATCTTTTGAATAAGAAAAATACCAAAAAATCATAAAACATAAAAATTCACTCGGGAATGATATCACTTTCTATTGGCAGTCATCGTGTCGTGTCTCCTTCGAACAAAGCACAGTACATTCATCGATTGGGTGGGTTACTAATATGACTTTAGGAGGTGTACTGATTATTCTCCATTTTTTACATCGAGTGGTTTTTCTTTGAGACCCTATGGAGCCTCTGTTGATGCCTACTATGTCATATAGTTGTCTCTGTTGCTAGATTTCTGTGGTGGTAAGTTATTGATGTTGTTGTCGGAGAAACCACAGTATTGAAATGACCAAGTCGACGTTTTGGATCCATATCAGGATTCATCATCAGGACGTCCCTGTATGCATTTAGATTCTATGATTCCTATGAGTCTTCATCTACCTTATGCTACTGTTCAAAGGAAGTTAGCCTTAGTCGGCCATTCCTCAGTTCTCTTTTCTCTGCATTTCGACCATTCCCAATAGCATTTGTTACTAGTTCGTGCACATATTGATCATCCTATTTCTTCCAAATAATCCAATGTTGTTTTGAACCTTGCATTTGTTTATGGGGGATGCATTAATTCACTCTTTCCAGCAGATTCCATTCCATCGACTTCAAAATATCTATTATGGAATAGGGATATAGATTCGATTTATTTCCTTGAGACTTGCATTCATCAATGGCAATTTCTCTCTCCACCAACAAAGATGGGAATACATCAATTTACCCTAATCGATGGATTCTCAAAGTATTCAACCTGGACACATCTATTCACACTTGTTTGTTTGTACTTTGTACCTTGACTCCCATTATCATTATCGGTGGGATATCTCGCATATGTTAATGGTATACATTAATGAACGGTAATCAAGTGATGTTCCATCATGTTCAACTGTGACGCCTTTATTCGTGTGATGGGACATGTACTTCGATCTTGGTGGAATTCCATATATGCTACCTCCTTGATCATGCAAGTTGTTAGCACTATTTTATTTCGTGGGACTTGGAATTATCATTGTATAAATTTCAAAGTGTCATTGGTGATTTGTAAGTTGCAAGGTTTTGACTTGATTGAAAAATGCATTAAATCTCTAGGTTTAGCAAGACGAAAAATTTTCAATGAACTTAAGAGTTTGTTCCAAGTTAATTTATGGCTTTAAAGAAAATTAGTGTTCTGAGGTATAAAACCTATAAAATTGAATTAAAAGGTTTTATTTGAAACCTACAAACTTTAAATGGTTTTATTTTATTTTAAAACATAAAGAAGAATGTTATGTTGGCACAAGGCCAATTTCCAAATATTCCCAACACCGAGAGCACTCTAATATATGCCGGTCACACATTTAGCAAGCACCAAGTCATACGAGGGAGGATCCCATGAGAGCTATTGTGCTTTCTTTGTTCCTTGATATAAAATTGAAACCATTTGTGCATATAAACATTTCAAAAATTATTTTACTAGGAGCATGTGGGATGCTGTCTTTTGAATAAAAGAAAAAATTATATAGTCAAAGAGGAAATTGTATGTGAAGCAATGCATTCGCTCATGAATCTTGAAGTATTGATCTTAGGCCAAGGGTTCCTTTGAGTGGTTTTCCAGAGATTCTAGTCCAACATGATTCATTGTGCCTCCACCAGATTATATGTTATTGTGTAGTTCGTATTTTGTCAGATGCCCACAGTTGGATAATTTTTCCTTAAGATGATCATGCATAGTTTATCCCACGATGACATGTCCTTATCTTCATAAACAAATATTTTAATATTTATATCAAAAACTGTTTAAATATTTGCACGATTTGGAGATGATCATCAATGAAGGATTTTGATAAGGAGAAAGTGGGAGTTCGATTTATTTTGGGGTTTGATTTTCTAGTCAGAGTATTATAAACTCTTGGGCTAGCTATTTAAGGGACAAAATACCATTCTTCTTCTCCGACATTAAATTGAATCACAACTTAAAGGAATTCCAAAAGGGCTAGGAGAAATGGAGGTTCCCATAAGGGGGAGTGTTGCAATGCAGTGGATTCAAGAAAATGTTCCCTACATTGCCACCACAGCATTTCCTTGAGACCAGTGATGTGCCCCACTACCACGGAATGCAGCGAGAATTTCTCCCTTGGAGGTTTCCAGGTCATGTTATCTGGCGTATCCATAAAAATTACCCCGATATGTTGGAGCTGCCAAAATTGTCATTTAGGCGAGAGCCTTCAAATTATGGTTTGTGGGTCAGTGCAAGCTAATGAGGGTCACTTTTGTCACGTTAGACGCAATATAAAACTGAAAAATCAGGCATCCCTCAACTTAATTTTTGTTTTTGAGATACTTACACAAAATGTCTTTCTTTGAGTAAAAAGTATTAAATGTAGGAAATTTAATCATGTTTCCAAATATATAAAGTTTATATACTGAAAATGTTTATAACTATATCAAATTTCATTTTTTTTCTTCTGAAAGTCACTTTTTTTAGGAAAATAATAAGGTATATGTTTTTGTGGGTGCATCCTTTGAGGGCCTAAATGATGCTTTCGAGATACAAAACTTTGCGGGCATGTAGAGAACATATAAAACTAGTGAAACACTATTTTTTGAAAATAAAATTAGAAAATTTTAATTTTTTCATATAATTATTTAAGTGATCATTCCTCGAAAATGGTACATCTTTTGTGGGTGCAGCCTTTGAAGGTCTTAATGAAATAATCATGAAATGGGGTTTTTAAAGGATATAAAGGTCAGTATCTTCTAGTGCACCATATATATTTTTTTAAACGATTACGAATTGAAAAAGTTATGGGAAAAACACTAAAAACATGTATTTTGAGTTAAGGATTTAGGACACAATAGAAATTGAAAACAAATAGGAAAATATAATATTTTTTAATAAAAATTGCATATTTAGAATCTATAGAAAAAATGCTATTTATGTTTAATATTTCGTAAAAAATGATTGTGTGTAGCATACTGTAATGAGTGTGTAAACAACGACTTATTCAGAAAATGGGGGAAATTACCAATTAGCTATGGTTTATCATATACCATAGCATAGGTTAGGTATTACCAAAGCAAATTTCAAACCATACACATAGGACTATTTGTGACATGCGAGCAACTGAATTGGAATTTTTAAATTCAAATTATATTTCCCTCCTTGTAGAATTAACAAACGCGTGCACGTTATATAACTACAAAACGCATGCACATTTTATAACTACAAAATGAGAGCACGTTATATAACTACAAAAAGCGAGCGCGTTGTATAACTATAACATGCAAACACATGTTGTAGAGCTAAAAATATAGCACTATATGTAATATATCAAACGTATGGATAATATTTTAGAGGGGGCGGGGAAGGGTCAAGGGCCTATGAAGATGTTGGAAGTTCAAGTGGGGATGGTTAATAGTTGAGAGGAGGTTGGGAATGGTCAAGTTCCTAGGAGGATGTTGTAAATTTGAGTGGAGAAATATGAATGGAATGGGAACATTATGGGTTATAAGGGTTAAGGGGAGCGGGGATTGAGAGAATTATTAGGAGGAGAAGAGGTGTTCAAGACGTATAGGGTTAGAAGCAGTACACAAGACTTGAGTGACTAATGGGGATAAGGTGGATGGGAGGAAGTGGGTGATGGTTTGATGAGAGAGAGGATTGGTGAATGGAAAAGTGGATATGGAGTATTAGAGGATGAATAGGCATGTATTGGAGGAGAGATTCGAAGGAGGGGGAAATTGAAGAGATGAGAATGATATGCTATAAAACATATAATAGGGGACATAATGAGGTAGGGGATTGAGGAGAAGGGATAAGTTGAAAACATAGAGAGAGAGAGAGAGAGAGAGAGAATGATGTGGAGAGAGTGTGAGAGAGAATACCATAGAGATGGAGGTGGGGGGTGAGGGAGGGATGAATATAGAGTGAAGGAAAGAGATACTGAGGGAGCGATAGAAAGTGTGTGTGTGTGAGGGGTGACAGGGGAATAGAAAAAAGGAGAGAAAGGGGCAGGTTCACACATGTAGAGAGAGAGAGAGAGAGAGAGAGAGAGAGAGAATGATGTGGAGAGAGTGTGAGAGAGAATACCATAGAGATGGAGGTGGGGGGTGAGGGAGGGATGAATATAGAGTGAAGGAAAGAGATACTGAGGGAGTGATAGAAAGTGTGTGTGTGTGAGGGGTGACAGGGGAATAGAAAAAAGGAGAGAAAGGGGCAGGTTCACACATGTAGAGAGAGAGAGAGAGAGAGAGAGAGAGAGAGAGAGATGGATGGTGTCAAATACAGAGGGTGGAGGGTTGATATATGGAGAGAGAGGGAGGTTGTGAAAGAGATAAACATGAAGAGGGAGGGTGAAAAGAGATAGGGAGGGAGTGGGAGGGATACAAGTTGAGGCATATAGAGAGAGAGAGAGGGAGGGATAATGGTACAGAGGGCTGGTAATTAAGGGAGAAGGGAGAGAGATATTGATAAAGGGAGGTAAATAGAAGATGAAGAGAGAGGTACAAACAGAGGGAGTTTGTGAGAGAAGGGGGGAAACACACACACACAAATATTATGTGGGAGAGAGGGGGATGGGTGAGCGATAGAGGGAGAGGGGGAGGGGTGAGAAATAGAGAGAGAGAGAGTGATGGAGGGAATGATAGTGAGGGAGGTATGGAGAAGGAGGAGAGAGATTATGTGATATAGAAAGTGAGGGAGGGATACACACACAAATATTGTGTGTATGTGTGTGTGTGAGAGAGAGAGATATTGTGTGCAAGAGAGGGAGGGATGGTTGAGTGATAAAGAGGGAGGGGGTGAATGATATAGAGAGTGATATGGAGGGAGGGATAGTGAGGAAGGTATATAGAAGGTGGAGATAGACTATGAGAGATGGGGGTTGAGGGAGTGACACACACACATAGATA
>LPNX010879320.1:0-27599 GCA_001517045.1 Pseudotsuga menziesii | reverse complement strand
GAGAGAGGGACACACACACACACACACACACAGATATATATAGAGAGAGATATATTGTGTGGGAGATAGAGGAGGGGAGGTGTGAGAAACAGCGAGATAGGGGGGGGGGAGGAGAAATAGAGAGAGAGTGATGTAGGGAGGGATAGTGAGGGAGGTATAAATAAGATGGAGAGAGGTTTTGAGAGACGAGGAGTGAGGGAGGGACACACACACACATAGAGATAGAGAGAGAGAAAGGGAGGTTATGAGAGAGAGAAGGGGGGAAAACACACACACACATACACATAGATATGGTGAGAGATGGAAATACAAAGGTAGGGAGGGCCAATGAGTAAGGCATAGAGGGATAGTAAGTAAGGCACATGTGTATCCATAGATTCCAAAAATATTATTTAGGGATTGAGTCTTGAATTTCCTCTCTTGATCATGTTGAGGCCTTAATACCCATATATAATGCTCAAAACCTCTTAAAGGCATGTGCATATTTTCTTGGAGACCAAGAATACCTTGAGTAGGTCATGTGTGGTGCTTCATGTCATATTCCCTCAATCATGTCTCAGAGGTCCCATACCTGCTGCTCAAAAACACCTAATTCTATTAACATCCATATTCATAATCCAAATATATCTATGATATGCCATGTGTGAGTTTTAAGTCATCCTTCCTATCCATAGACGCCTAGAATATTTAGTTAGAGCCTAAGGCCATAGTTTCCTCCCATGACCATGTCTATGGCCTTGAGATGCATACCTAGTGTTGAACAAACTATAATGGCATGCATATCCCAATTAAGATTCAAATGATTCACTTTCAATGTCATGTGTTGTGGTTGGAGGCATCAATTTTGGCCCTAAATGGTTATCAAATTCATTTAATGCCTAAGGACCATGTGTTTCACCCTACTTATGTAGGGGACTAATATCTGTACCTAGTGCTGACAATGTTATAATGGAACTAGTATCCCCATTTCAAGGTAAATGAAACCATGTAAGGATGTATTGAGGTTGTTCAACACATCATTCTTGGCTCTAGATTGATAGAATCATATTCTAGGGGATAATGCCTAGGTTTCCTCCCTTATGTCAAAGGTCCTGACACATACATATTACTTAGAAACCCCTAATGGTTCCCATTTCCCCATTCAAAACAAAACTATAAACATGAGAGGTCATCTTTGGTTATTCAAGGTGTCGTTCATGGACCTTGAGCCCTAAAAGTTGGTTTACAACCTAAAATTAAAGCTTTATGTACCAACCATGATTAACACCGTATCCTCCCTATCTAATGCTAAAAATACTCTAATAATGGACATATCCCAACTTAAAGGTTGAGGATACCCTTAAGAGATCATGTGTGTGGGTACTATTGACCCGACTTACAATGGAGGTTATACCTCATGACTCTATGATGACCAAATACAATAGTAACATCCCGACAGAGGAATAATATACATGTCTTGGGGTATATTAATAAAATAAATTTAGAATATTCTTTCAAGTTACAATATTTCAACACTCACCCTTAATGAGAAGGATATTCTACTGACAATGACATCATCAACTATAAGAGTAATGAGAGAGAGATACCACCACGAGAAGTGGAGAGATGGTGAGCGAGGGAGGGATGGAGGAGAGAGATAGAGAGGGAGGGATACAAGGTAAGAGAGAGAGGGAAGGAAGGAGGGATAAATGCACATAGCGTCACTGAATAAGGGAGGTATATTTAGAAAGAGATAGGGGGTATCTATGGATTATTAGGGGTATAGAGAGAAAAATTTATATGCATGAAAAAAAGGGAACACTAAAAACATTTGCTTTGTATATAACCATAGAAAACATTTGTTTTATTATTATTTTATTCATTGCCTTAGCCATGCACCTACCCTATTTATTGTTCTTAACAATATCCCATGCGCATTTTACTTCTTCATTTCGCATACACGTTTTTAGTTATATAACACGTGTGTGTTTTAGGACTATATAAATAGTGGAATTTTTTTATCTGAGAACAAATTTACTCTGTCTTTACCAAAAATTGATCATCTTGTTTTTTTTTCAATAGAGCACAAGCCTGCCTTTGGAAATATTTACAATACACATTCTCCATCATTCTTTTGTTATGCAGGTGCATCATTGAGGACATCTTTCATGGTTGAGGAGCACATAGGATAAGATATCAAGATTCAATACTAGGTCATGGTGATGGTGGATATACACAATTGTACAAGAGAATAATCTTGAGGAACAATTTATAATTTAACTTTCATTTGCTTCTTATTCAATAGAACCATAGGTAAATTTTCTCATTCATCATTATTTTGATGGGAAATATGAACAATTTCGAAGGAAGATTGAAGCACCTTGAAGGATCTATAGTTCTAAAGCACTATAGGTTTGAAATCTTGTAATTGAGGATCAACAAAAATAAACTATATTGAATTGATCATTGTGGTGATGGGGAATGTACGTAACCAAGGAAGAAAATCAGCAAGGAAGAACAGACCTCAAGAAGTCATTGAAGAAGAGAAAGAAAAGAAAAGAGTAGACATGATGAATCGGAGGCTTTCTTTGGAAACTANAATGTACGTAACCAAGGAAGAAAATCAGCAAGGAAGAACAGACCTCAAGAAGTCATTGAAGAAGAGAAAGAAAAGAAAAGAGTAGACATGATGAATCGGAGGCTTTATTTGGAAACTAATACAAATCCAATTATAGAGGATAGCATGGTTTATCCTATTAACCCACCATAAGAAAAAAGGAAGCATTCACTAGAGGGACCTTCAATTTCCACAATAGTTGTTGAACAAGCGCCCTATGAAAGTATTCAAGAAGCAAAGTGTAGGTGCTCATTAGGGGATGTTTTAATTTCCACTTCAAGTGAAATTGATAAGCTACCATCTCAAAATGAAACTCATGAAGAGGCACTGGACATGGATCCTACTGTTGAAGAGGCGTTGGACATGGAGCCTACTGTTGAAGAAGAAAATGTTATCTGGACCATCGATGAGGATGTTGGACTTTCATCATCCAACTACCAGGAAGAGAATGAAGGACAACAAGCTAATAATGAAATTCCAGAGCATATTGTTGATGTGGTAGATGATAGAATTCCAACCCCCTTACCCCCATTAGAAAGAACACATCGAAGAATTATGAATCGTATACAAGTTGATGAAAGACTCCTCAATTCCATTGAAGGTATGCTATCTAAACATAGTATTGCTTATCAAACTCAACAAATACTAAATAAATATTTTGTTTCTAAATGTGATGGAAATAAATGTAGATTATTTTTATCATTGTTAAAATATATGGGCATGAATATTGTTAGGAAAATGTTAGGGATAAAGATGATAAATAGTTATGGACAATGTTGGGCCCCGGAATTTTCTTTTATAATGATGTTATTTACAATCATTTCCCGGACTATTTGTCAAAATCTAATACATTTATATTTAATTTGTCTATCTTTTACTATGTTTTCATCAATTATAACTTATAAATGTAAAAGAAGCTTAATTCATCATTTTTGATGTGTTATTGGATTTAGTTCACATTTTGGCACTCCATTCAACCCTTTTTTCCTGCCCTAAGTTTTGCACCAAGTTTAATAACATGTTTCTTATTGGTTTGCTGCCTGTATTTAACTTTCTTCTATGATTCTTGTTGGTTCCATGATATTTACATATACAAATTACAAATTTGAATTAATAATACGTCTTTAACATTGTTTCAAATTTAACAAATAAACCATTAAGTAATAAAAATGTTATTATTATTATTTAAATATATACTAATCCATTTTAATAGTCAATTACATAAAACAAATAGTCATTACATAAAACAAATAAACATAAAACAAAGTCAAATAACATTTTAATAATTTCAGTTTGATTCTTAAAACAATTCGTTAGTTTGTAACAATGTTTTCAATTAACAAAATGTATATACTCATGCTTTTTTGTATGCAGATTCACGGATCTGCACATCATGGATTGGATTATATGCAGATGATATATCATTTAAACACATGTAGTCTATTCGATAAAATGGTTCATGTGAGGGAGGCTAGCTCCAGGAATCCAACATTCAGTTCAACAAACCAGCACTCAACCTTCAACGTGGCCAACAAACCAGACGCCCATTCTGACCACGTGTTTTTAACAGACATCATATTTTCAGGCTATATTTTCGAGAAAACAAAACCGGAATTGAAAATTATGGCACATTGGTTTTGTGCATAATAGGCCCATTTCAGTCACCATGAGTAATTTTGCAAAATTCAAATCTATTTGGGAGAAAATCTTGGATCCCTGAAACCCACTTTTTCAAAAATTGTGGTTGGTTGTTTTTTGAATTCGTTCCTGTTTTGATAGGTGGTTGTTATAGTTGTAAAGAACCTCTATGTTTAGCAAGAGGTGGTCGACCTGATCTCCATTAGAATCATCATAGAAATACCTCCTTGTTTTTTAAGAGAGAGGAAAAAAACACTTTGTAAACTTTGCTTCAGTTTAATAAAAAGTCTCTATTTCAGCTGTTTGTGATCATTATCGTTTTCTGTTAATGGTTGGTGACTGTGCACCTTAGGAGATAAACCCCTGCTTACTGGGAAGGGCTCCTCAACAATCAAAGGTTGCATTTGTGCATATTCAATAATTTATTTTTATATTTGTAGCTTAAGTCATTTCGTTTCTGCAAGCAAGTAGTTCATTTTCCTATAGGTGACACTTTGTTTTTTTTATAACATATAATTTCCTGTGTTTCTATGTAATTTATGCCTTCATATTCCATATGAACGACTATTCATCCCTCTGTTTAGATTGTCTTTCAAAACTCAGTTTGCACTTTCACTCAGACTATTTTTCAACATTCTGTTCGCACCTTAATGCAGACTGTCGTTCATCCTTTAATTCATACTTAGACAGAATTTTAATTCATTTCCAGAATTTTTAGTATTTTGCTTTTGCAAAAATAGTTAGTTAAGGTAGAGGTTAATTTTCCAGGATTCCACCAAGTTATGTAGCTAGTTTGAATTCGAATTCACCTCCAATGATTCATATTTAGTTCTATATTAACACATAGATTAATTATTTCAGTTTTAATGATGATGAAATCCATTTACATTCAACATATATTTTACTGTTCAAATGAGAAATAGTTTTGGTTTCATAGAAGCAGCATAGTTTTATTTTTGTTTATGATTTAGGTAGCTTATGAGTTACTTTCATTTGTTTATATGCCTAAAACCTAGATTAGCTTAACCTTGTTTAAAATGCTATCATATATGAAGTGGGTTCAGCATTTAATTTTTAATTCTCATTTGAGTCCATAATCAGTCTTTCATTTTCAATTACACATCATTTTATTGTCTTAGGCTTTTTATTTGTTAGTTTTATTTCTTTAAGTTATTTCATTTCAATAGATGTAAAAGATTAGAACTCGGCTTCAAATTCAATATTAATAGGTTCATTTAGATTTTAAAGATACATTGGTTTTCAGTATTTTAAAGTTTAATGATAAAAGTTCACATAACCTCGTTTAGTGTAAGTTTACTTTTCAAGTTGTAAATCAGTTACATGATCTTTTTATTATTGATTAATATTCNATTTTAAAGTTTAATGATAAAAGTTCACATAACCTCGTTTAGTGTAAGTTTACTTTTCAAGTTGTAAATCAGTTACATGATCTTTTTATTATTGATTAAGATTCCTTATTTTATGGTATAGTTTGCTGAAGAGGTAGAGTAGAAGTAATTTTTTTTCTGTTGTAGGTTTTTTTACAGATTGAATATATTTTCAGTTATTTTTTCTTTTTTTAGTACTGGGGGAATCAGTAATCGGGCAGTTCTGGTACTCACATGACACGGGGTCCATTCCCACCGGCTACCACTATAACCCCAGGTGCGTCCACACAGCCCGCAAGCATGGGGTACGGATAAGTCGGGGTGAGATTTGAACTTGAGACATCCTTTACAACATTCCTTCATTTACACGGCACTTGCTAGTAAGTCTNGCGTCCACACAGCCCGCAAGCATGGGGTACGGATAAGTCGGGGTGAGATTTGAACTTGAGACATCCTTTACAACATTCCTTCATTTACACGGCACTTGCTAGTCAGTCTACACCCCTGCGGGCGAATATATTTTCAGTTATTATTTTGTGGTTAGTTTTAGATTTTATTATAAAGATCCAAGTTTAGTTTTCTTTGATTAATTTATTGTTTTTCAATGCATTTATTTATGCTTGGTCTTTAAAATAATATTTTCTTTGCTTCATACAAATCCATAGTTACTTCTTTTGCTTTCTACAAATTTGCAATTAAATAGTTCATTGCTTTCCATAACTCAGTTGCACTTGCATTCTTAGATATGAATACAGGAAATAGTCTTCAATTTATAATATAGATCAGATAATTTGCTGCAAGTAGTTAGTTTTTCTCTCATTAGTTAAATTGATTTTAGACCAAGCGAATGCTTTCTAGATTAGTATCTGCAATTCCCTTCCATAGAATAGATTAACATAGAATTTAGACTAGTTTGAATCTCAGTTATTAATCATTTTTCTACCTTTATAGAATATATTAATATAACATTATATTAGATTTGAAATTATAGTTGCTTTTCAAGTTCTTAGTTAATTTTCTATTTTCATAGATAGATTAAATTCTTTTATTTGATTTATGAAAGTCATGCATGTAGATTAAAATCATATAGTTGCATGTTAGTGCATTTGCATATTTAGTTAGCTTAGGTTAGTTCAAGCCTTCAATCCTACACATATAGTGTTTGTATCTCACAAGATACCTTCTCGGGTTGACAATTAAATGTTGAATTAGATAGTGCATATTTTACCCAACAGACCAAGTTTTCATATAGTTAAAATATTAGTAGATTCCTTTGGTAAAATTGGTAAGAATAAACGTTCAAAGGATCGCAATGCAGCTCGTCGTGTGTTGTCACAAGAAATTGTAGATAAGAACACCAAAGTCCTTCATTTTCTCAAGCCTACATCCAAACTACTTAATTTGAATGTAAAAGCCCTCCGTAGGTATTCTATTAGAAGAGAACATCTTGACACAACTGATCAGACAAATTTTTGGGCCTTTATTGATCAGTTGACACGTCGTGACATGAATCTAGTTGATGTAGTAAAGGGACTAGTGCATAGTTTTCGGCATGATCACACAAGGCCTTCAACAAACTGGAAGGATGTACTAAAACTGAGAAGGGGTTCAAAGGATCATGAACCAAATATTAAGCATCTTCTTGATATAACATAGACATAACTATTCAAGAAATTTAGGAATGTGCATAGACAATTGAATTTGGGGCAAAGATATTTTGAGAAATGTAAGCCCTAGTATGTTAGAATAAATACTCTGCATAACACTTGTTGTTGTAGATACCATGTAGAATATGAATATTACTATGAAACATTTTTATACATCCGTCTTGTGTTGCATACTAACCATGTGCATTATTTCTCCCTAACAATACCACTGACTTCATCAAGAGAATTCATTCATAGTATCATGTGCAATAGGCGTGAGGGGAAAACATACTATGAAAAATCTTATTTGGATGGAACTTGCTCCAACTATGCTGGAATGGCATTATTGAGCCAATGTATGCACGAGAGTGGAGACAGTGAATCTGGGAATATGGTTATAGATATGGAAATTTTCAAATATATTAGATATGAAATAATCCCATAGAAATAAATAAAGAAAAAAAAATTGGTGACATCTCAGGTATGCATTTATCTATAAATCTATGTTTGAATAGTTACATTTCATTCCTTACAAAAAAAATGATATTGAGATCGTTTTGTGTCACCGGGTATAGGTTAGTGACTTTGTTAAGGAATTTATTGAAAATACACATCAATATGTTCGCCATGTCCACTTGCCAAGATGGTAGGATGAGAAGTTTAGGATATGCAGAGATACATATCCCCGTGATACTATACTTTTAGTTGTTGATTATTTCGAGAACTACACTCTGCAACCTAAAAATGAGATCCAAAATAAGTATTATCACTCTAAGCAGGTTTGCTTGATGGTTCATATCACATATAGGCATGGCCCAAATAGTAGTGAAGAGTAAAGAGAAATTATGAAGGAATATCACTTCTACATAAGTGATGATAGGTTCCATGACTTCCACTATGTACATCATTTCTTCATCATGTTCTATGATCACTTGAAGGGCATGAACATACAGATGGATTGACACTGGGTTTGGTCTGATGGATGGGTTGGTCAGTTAAAAAATGCACGCATATGTCAATGGTTGTGTTCATTGCATTTAAACTACAAAGTTCCACATATGTAGAACTATTTTGAAACTGGGCATGGTAAAGGAGAGCATGATGGAGACAGAGCATGTGTCAAAACAACCCTATGAAGAGAGGAATTGAAATTATCTACAGTATCTACTATTCGAAATGCTCAATCTATAGTCAGGTGGTGCACGTCAGTAATGGAAGAGGAATCAACTATGCGAGTAGAATTCACAAGAAAGAGACATGTAGAGAGATTTTTTTTGGAGGTGGTAGACATAGATCATTCACATGCATGGGAATTTAATACTGTTCCTAGGACTCGTGGATTTAATTTGGTTTGAAGCTCTGATAACCCAGTATTTGAAATTTCGACCAAAAAACTTGCTTTATTTTGCCTTCCTTGTTGTGATGGTGACTGAGATGGTTGTGAATCATTAGGTTGGGTTTATGGATGGGATCACATATCACTTCCAATTGATCAGTGTGCAATTGTTGAGTTAACTCCATTGGAAGAAGACCAATCATATATTCCTATAGATTTTGATCATGTATCAGACCTTGTACAACCTAGTATGATGCATTTCCTTAACATTTTTTTGTTTATTTACGTAGCCTTCAAACTCACGTTAATGGCCTTGTATCACAGAAAACATATTTTCATCATATACCTACAATCATATTATGCAGGGAACATATATGCAGTGGTTTCCTCAAAATATAGTGAATGGGTTAGTGATTTTTGGTTGGCACATTGTATAGAGGGAAAGAAAACCCTCATTATGTCCATGACTCACGATGAAAAAAACCACTTCCTAATCGGGTTTATGGTTTTTTAAGGTGGATACCTTACACAGGAAAACAATGAAAGAAAGAAGGGTGGATATGTTCACAGGGATTACAAACCAGGTGCAAGTGTGTATCACTTTACCAACTTAATCATTGGTACAAACCTCCAAGTACAAACAATGCCTAGCTGAAATTCATCGAAGCTACGCTACTTCTTACTTAATACAGAGCATGAGAGACTAATGGAGACCATCATTATAAGAGATGATCCAGAGGGATTTTCTGTATGATAATAGGTGGGATCTAGCATGATGTAGTATGTTACATAATTTTAATTTTCCCATGTATGTTGCTTATGAATATGTCAATTTTGTGTTCTTGATATGCCAAATTTTTGTTTATGTTGTTTATAAATATGCCAAAAGTTCTCTTGTATGTCAAGTTAATGAACATGCCAAATTTTACATATGATCAATAAATCCTAATATTATGAATGATCATGTAAATATCAGTAACATGATCATATCAATATCAATCATATGATCATGACAATATCAATCATATGAACATGTCAAGATCTCATTCACATGTTAAACATAACATTAGAATACATACATGTACCTCTTTAGGTCATACCTGTCAAAGTTCTTTGTAGGATCTCTTACAGGACTAAAACCCTA
The DNA here is from genome assembly GCA_001517045.1 of Pseudotsuga menziesii. Lineage (NCBI taxonomy): Eukaryota > Viridiplantae > Streptophyta > Pinopsida > Pinales > Pinaceae > Pseudotsuga > Pseudotsuga menziesii. Next base: position 17,851 of record LPNX010879320.1, on the reverse strand, counting down.
ATTTTTAAAGTACATCATATTGTCAATGTTTTCAGCTGATATATAAAACTAGGTTGATGGAAACAAGATGCCACAATGATCACTTTCTTTTTTAAGGATTGTATAATTTCCTCCTTGACAACTCACCTCTTATACCATGTTAAATTTGTTATTATAACCATTAGTTGAATGCATAAATTTAACCATAAAAAATTTACATAAATAATTTAACATATAGGATCTAGTTAAGAATAATAATGCAAAAGAGACACAACATTTATTCCTGGGAAATCGTCATGGGGAAGAAAACCTAGAAACCTTTCTTAGAAGAATTATGTTTAGAAAACAAGTACAATGAAACCCTAAAATAAGTGTTTCCTTCTCCTTCATGTGCAACTCGAAGAGGACAAATACAAGACATGAAGTGTCTTACAAATGAATAACATGACTCTTATTATACATGACTCTAACTTTACAAGTGGGGCTTCACTAACATGTTGGACCACATAACTTAATTTTACATTTACATTAGACACCAATCATTTAATGCCAACGAGGGCCAAACTTGGAAAACCATGGACAATGGTGTTGCAGTTGGCCTTTCGATAATTCCCCTACCTAAACACACTAGCAGGAGTTGATGGAATTCAAAGTTGTGGCTCTGTGACATTTTTTGCATAGCGGGCAAAATTCCACCAAGTGTCATTGAACGGTATCTGGAGGTGACCTGCAACTCACCATAGATTGATGATCGGGAATCCAATTGATATACCGTTGATTATGTTGGATTCATGATGTGGGAATTTAGCTATGGGGCCTCTCTCCCTCCTGTCCATTTCCTGGTGACCTCTGTATATGGTGGTTTCTTAAACTAGGGTTTTGCTCGGTAGGGGACAATGCATTTCATGCCAACGAGGGCCAAACTTGGAAAATGTATTTCATGCCAACGATGGCCAAACATGGAAAATCATAACCCTTACTAGGGTTTACTGTTTAACATGAATGGACCATAGCCATAACCCTACCAGGGAAACACTAATCATAACCCTAATCTTATCTTATTGTCATAACTCAGTTCTGAATCAGTCTAATGTCCAACTAAACTTTTTCAAATTGGGTGGACTTATGCTTCAAATCACGTTGATTCACAAAGTTGGTTCTCAGTATTTGGATTCTATTGTAGTTCCTTTAATAATGAGTGATTAGTCATTGGGTGCATGAGGTTTGTTGAAGAGTGTTGTTGGTCGTTGATGAAATGTGAAGCATGTATTGCACTTAGTTTTATTAAATTACACTTGAACATTGACTTAACTTGTAATTTAATCATCCAAACTCACAATTTTTAATTAGATATATCCAATTGGTGTGCATGTAGTGAGTTCATTGAAAACTTGAAATACATTGTATTGCACTTAGTTTTATTAAATTACACGAGCAATAACTTTGACTTTACTTGTAATGATCATCCAAAATCACAATTTCTAATTAGATATCCAATTAGTGTGCATGTAGTGAGTTCATTGAAACCTTTAAATATAATAGTTTGTTCTTTTGACATAGTGCATTCGTAAGTAATAGATAATGCACAGAAATCAACACAATAGATTGACACAAGAACATGTGGAAACCAAAGAACAAATACAAAGTGAAATGTATCATTCATTTATATGTGAAATGTCAATGTACATGTATCCAAAATTACATATATATCCAAAAGTATCCAAAAGTACATGTATCCAAAAGTACATGTCTCCAAAAGTATATGTATAAAAAACTATCCAAGCCACATGTACAAGTATTGAAATGTACATATATCCCATAAGACACATCAAAACTCAAGCTTCCTCTTGTTGTTTCCCGAAGTTGATCCTCTAGGCACAACTCTAGGACCAGTGTGCATCTCTGGATACTGCAAATTAAATATCAATTGTTAAATTCAACCAACTCTGTACTAATACATTAGCTTAATAAATACCATATCTAAATTAACTCAACAATTATCAACATGTTCATGGACATTGCATGAAACACTTGGTCATTAATGGACATCTCACCTTAATGAGAGACTATGACAAAGGAGATTGCATTCCTTGTGTAGCAGATGGAGTTGTTGGTTGAACATCAAGGATGGTCGCATCCATGGTCGAACCAAAGGGGGTAGGAACTGCTACTGCTGGTTGTGTATTGTTTATTCAAGCACACGTCTAACTGTTTCAACATTTGGTGATTGTAGCCACCAAATGTCTACAATAACAGATTATGTCTAGACCATATTCAAATAGTTTTACCTCTATGTGGCTTGTTGTTATTGCATATGCCACATTGGATGCGGAATCAATAACTCCTGCTACTAGTGGCTACAATCACTAAATGTTGAAATATTTAGACATGCATAAATAAACATTAGAAAACAATAATAAAGTATGTAACGATCATGTTGAAATAGTTGTACGTGTGTGTGACTTGTTTCCATTGTATATGCAGCACTGAATCCTGCATCAACCATCCCTACGAGGTTTTAAATAGTAAACTCTAGCTCCTGATGCAGTAAACATGAAAATAAAACATTAAAAAAAAAAATTATGCACTGGATTTCAAGATAACCAACAAATATCATCGAAGGATATACATTACCATGGTATCAGTAGCTCCATGGTTCTGGACAACTAGAGTCTTTCTAGGAGTAGGCCACCTCATATACACATGACCCCTGTTCACATATGTCCTAGGAGGAGATACGAATCAAGGAAATGATATAGATGTTTCGGTTGGTTCTTATAGTCAGCAAATGTTCATGTAGTTAGACATGCATGATTTAACGAACAAACATGTATTTAAAAAATGACATTTTTAATTGTTTACATGGGGTCCAGATGTTTCCTCGGTCAATAAGACCATGTATGCTACCTCCATCACTGCTTCCCCTGATGAAGGATCTAGCATCTGCAATTTTAATAATTGTAAATATTATACCGTAGATAGCATTAGTGAACTAACATGTACAATATGTGGAAATTAACAAATTAACAAGTATTAAAAAACTGAAATTTTAAAATGTTTACCTCAGTGTGAGATACAACAATGGGTGGTGTATGAATCTCTCCACCTATGAAGGGATCAGTGGATGGAATGTCATTCCCCCCTGTAGAGTGTGGAACATCAGACTCTGGGGCATCGCTGCCAGCATAAAGCATCAACTGCAAGTTCACAAAATTAATATATTAGCTCAAACTATACATATGTGTACAAAGAGGAAAATAAATGAAGAATTTCTTACAATTAACCATCTACAAACATCACTCAAAAACCAACTGAAGGAAACATCTGAGGAAATACCATAGCAAGGATGACCAAACGATGTGCACTCGTGAGGCTCAAAAGTAGGTTGGGGATGTGTTGATGGTGCTACACTAGTTTATGGTCCTACACTAGTGGGTGGTACTACACTAGAAGATGGTCCTACACTGTGATGACCTGGTGTATGTACCACACCAGGGACAAATGTACCTTCCTCGCCCATATGATGAACCATTGTGCTATGACGAACAACCACCCGTGAAAAAATCAAATACACATCACGTTCCTGTGGAATAACATGATGTACAGGTGTGACATATGGCCCAGGAAACTTCCTGTGAGGTGCAGGGATGGGGTGATCAAGGTCTCAAAGCCTAAAATTCGTTCAGTTTTGGGGAATCCCCCTACCAATCCCCTGAAACTGCAATATATCAAAATAGTTTACGTGTTTACCCAACACAAACTCTGCATACATCTTTTGAAGGAAATACTGGGGGATTTCCCTGTTGTTATCTGGTGGCATATAAAAACCCATATACCATATGTCCATCCAGTTATCAAAAAATGGCTGAAATGTGCACCACTCAATAGAGATATGAGGCTTTCTTTCATTTGGGATTTCCATCGTCCAAGGGTACCTAAAGAATGAAAATACATGCTCTTTGGTTATTTTCAACTTTATGATTGCATTGTAGTCTATCCCATCAGCATACTCTTGTCTTTTTCTTTCTCTATATGATGTAATATCATATAGTATGTTGCTTGAAAATGAAATAGTTTCAACAATTGCATCCAAAGTGGATGCAAGTGAGCGAAGAATCCCGTCATCACCACTAAAAGTTGTACTAAGTCCGCTCGAGTGNTAGTATGTTGCTTGAAAATGAAATAGTTTCAACAATTGCATCCAAAGTGGATGCAAGTGAGCGAAGAATCCCGTCATCACCACTAAAAGTTGTACTAAGTCCGCTCAAGTGGGAAAGATCAATCAGTATCTCGACATTTGTGTCCATAACTGTAACTGCAATAAAAACATCAATAATAAAATCATTAGAAACATATACATGGTATATAATGACGTCTCTTCAAAATTGAAAATGTAAATTAAATCAAACTCAAGTAAGAAATTTAATGGAATTCACTTACATACATTTAAAACAAAATTAAACATTTAGCAATTAAATAGTAATTTCGTTCAACTTCTTTCTAGAAGTTAAGGCACTTCTTAACCCTCATTGGTGACTTTTCCATGCACACTTGGGTTTAAAATTCTTTGAATTTAGGAGTTCTATTTTGACATGTTTTGTCATTTACGTCCCTTGTATATGTAAAAGAAAGGGGCAAGGGACTATTAGGATATGTGAGTCAAGAAAAGGGGTGATACAGGGTTGCCACTAATCCTCTAAATATAATTGACTCAATCATGGTTGGGAACACTCTCACAACACACTCTAGGTAGTTCATGAGTGTTCACCATTTCCATTGTTGTATAAACATGGAAACTAACCAAACGTGACATGGAAAAATGGAGAATTTGTAGACTCGAAAACAATTGCTTGTAGATGAGCTTAGGGACTCGACATCTAGAAATATATTAACCAGTGTTTTTACTATTTTAAAAAATGGTTTATAAACCTAGTGATACATGGGCATAGACTATTTGAGTAAAGTCATTTATGACTTTGCTAGGTAAAGGGATATTAGGGAGACCTACGGTCTCGCATGTTTCTAATTTGCTTTATTTTGTTGAGAGGTTCAATAAAGATGATAAGGATACTACACCCATTTCCTAATGTAATTGATAGGGTTAGTTGAGCATTTCCACAATTGTAGCATATAGTTAAGGATTTTTCAAGTGAGTCTCACATGTTATAGGATCAAAGAAGCAAAATTCAAGTTGTATTTAGTTTAGGTGATGACCTTTAATTAATTAGATTTTTAGTAGCTCAATAGAGGTAGGGTCGGAACTACATGATGATTATGAACTATTCAACGATGCGATGAATGATGGGGTTGTATCGTGGTTTCAAGATGTGTTGACTTGTAATTTGATATCACAGTGAGAAGGTTCGTATATTTAAACTTTTTTTGTCACGTAAGGTAAGTCATATGTGCAGAACAAGAGAAAAGTGATAAGGACACGTACAGTGAGAAGGACACATAGGGTAAGTCATATGCGTAGAACAAGAGAAAAGTGTCGAGGAAGGTATAATTAAAACACAAATGAGGTGGGTGCTATAACCAAGAAGTGCAAATATTTTAGTGGAAAAATGGTGGTGGCTACTAAAAATTGAGGAAGGAATAAAACTAGTCATAGTTACTAGTTTTAACTTTGTGTTTATATATATTGTTGATTTATATATAATACATTGTTTTATGTTTAAAAGGGCAGGCCCAAGAGGCACTTTGTTAATGTCTTTTGGAATTTAGTTAAGGGTGCTTAACTAAGAGGCAATGCATAACTACATACACTTGTGATCAAATTTTGAGAAACCAAGTTACTAATTTTTTATGCATTTCATCTTGTTATGGCCATTTCCGAGGAAACTTATTCAATTAGTATCATGGGGAAATGGCCTTTGAGGGTTGGAAATTTGGGTTTCATGTGGATGGATACATTGTATAAAGGGAAGAGTTCTATATTTTTTTTTAATTTTTGGTTGCATTAGAAATTTTTCAGTTCTTGAAAACGAATTCATTGTAATNTTGGAAATTTGGGTTTCATGTGGATGGATACATTGTATAAAGGGAAGAGTTCTATATTTTTTTTTAATTTTTGGTTGCATTAGAAATTTTTCAGTTCTTGAAAAGGAATTCATTGTAATTATCCACATATCTTGGTTGAGGGAGATGTGAATTTAATTAGTGACTCATTTATTTCCAATTTGCTAAATAATAAAAAAAATGGTTGTTTTAAACCATTAAAAAACCATATTTTAGGTTTAGAATTGGCAGAAAAAATGCTATGGCTGAATGAATTACCTAATTAGATGACAATTCATTAGTGGATTTGCCTCCCCTCCAACTAAATTGGGCTCCTACAATATAGTCCACGTCACCCAATTCGCTCCAATTCACTCCTGATATTCGCGCTCCTGATGGTAGAATGCGTCTCGGGTTTTGGGACTATGTATATAAATTAATTTTAATTCGACAAATCTTGTATGCATTTTATAACCACATATCGCGTACTTGTTTTGTAGTTATATAACGCGTACGCGATATGTTTTCCTATTCTACATGTCCCATGAGATGTCAGGCTCAGGTTTAACCATAGAAAGTGTTATGTAGAAGAAACACATTGTATTTTTATGTAACGTGGTCGTGTTTTAAAAAACTAGGATTGCATCTAAAAGGTCTATCATCNTCAGGCTCAGGTTTAACCATAGAAAGTGTTATGTAGAAGAAACACATTGTATTTTTATGTAACGTGGTCGTGTTTTAAAAAACTAGGATTGCATCTAAAAGGTCTATCATATTCTTGCACTGGCCCTTGCTTCTTATTCATTGTATCTATTTTGATATCGAGCTATGTTGAACATAGATGATCTTGTGCTGATATTTCCACTTTGGAGACATTCTATGGCGAAGGACACCTTAACAAGACGCAATTTCAATTTAGTAATATGAAGGAAAAGTTTATTGAGATTTACAGGAAAGAACTCGAAGTATATGCCCCAGCTTCGAGAAGAGTGAATTTGATAGGATGATGCGGTATTTTGCCACAATATTTTTGATGCAGGTGATCGTATCACAACAACTTCATGCCCATTTTCAACATTTAGTCATATCAAATTGTTCATACGTTAGTGATGAAACATTTAGGGAAATTGTTGCAGGCGTTGTGGTTCAATAACTTGATTTTTGTTGGTTACTGACATCAGTTACTTTATAATTGCCTCACTTCGAAAATATAACTCTTGTCCATTATCGAGTCATTGACAATTGAGCTTAATAAGGACAAAACACTCTTCGCAATTGTTTTTTCTGGTACTGACATAGTGTTGCAGCAGGCCACCCAACAACTCTACAAGCTTGTGAATGTGTGGAAGGTATAGGATTTTTAAAAGAAAAGAAAAGTAAATCAATGGTACAGGTAGGATAATAAATGTCATCGAACAGTGTGTAGTCATTTCACTAGATAAAGTTTTAGCAAGTTAATTTTTTGAGGCATTACATAATTTTTATGCCGGATATATGTTTGAACAGGTTTTGAACATCCATTACCTAGGAAAACAAAGGAACGGATCAAGAAATTTCCGATGGTAGAAAATAATTGGGTTTAATAGAGAAGGAGCCTTCCAGAATTTATATACTCATAGTTGAAATGGAAGACACGTGTTGACATATCCTATGCTGACCAAGAGATCACTGGATGGAAAAAATTCTGCCAGGTGAATGTACTATCTTATTAATGTTTCAAAACTTAGCAAAAATTTGTGTTCATGGGTAAATTAGAGACACGTGTAGGTGCATCATGGTTTGACCAAACCGATCAACGATTCAGAAATATTTCTCTGGCTGAATGTGAAGGAAAGTTAGTATCCAAGAAGGTGAGCAGAATTTTTAAACATAGGGAAGCTTAATACTCGTGGATATGCATCCTGGTTTTGATTATGAGATCAATTGTTTAAAAGAATTCTAATGACATAAAAGAACATAGTTTAATGAGGAAAATATCAGTGGAATTTGTTTTCATAAATCATGCATAAACATTATGGAGCTTGTAAGAGAGAGGTACATAAAAGAGAGCCACTGGAATTTTGATACATTTTGATCACATAATAAGAAATCCAAAGAAAATAAAACAACTAAAGATCAGTTTGAGGCTGATACAAAAAGATGATTATAGAGAAGCAACTGAAGGAAAGATAGATGAATCTAGTCAATTCCATCCAATGTGGAGCTTGAGAATATGTTTCCTATAGAATATTCTAATGTGAATTACCATTAGAACTTGCAGATTACTGTAGAGGTTAGAGTTTAGAATATCATTGAATACAAGAGAGATTCAATGCAAGGGATCAATACAAATGAATCAGAAATAGGATCTCAATACTTTGTTGAGGATCTAAGTAATGTTGAAAAATCATCCTTGGATTCAAAAAGTGAAACTATACCAAATTTTGACACCCACTCTAGAGAAAGACAAGACCACTCGGAGGAGTCAAAAGTTTCAATTTTGAAATCTAATTTTTCAGCTTCTAATCCATGGATAAATATGATGGAAAAGGTTATAAACTATTTTGGGAAATTTTAGTGTAAAACTACAAATAATAAAGAAAAAAAAACGTATCAAATATTAACTAAAGTAGTCAAGCATGTTTTTTATGCAAATGACTGTTTTAGTCATTAAGTTCAAAGACATGTTTCCTTGAAATGAGAAGGAATTTTAAAAAAACTAACGAGGTTTTTATTCAAAACATTATAGTATACAATAACCTCTTTTAGTTTCTTCACAGGTGCCATTTTTTGGGATAATCGAATGGATCTTTACAGGGAAATTTCAACAATTTCAAATTATTGTGCAAGTCATCAACTTCAAATGAATATTCCTAGGTGATGAAGGTGTATATGAGAAAATAAAAACATGGCATTAGAGGAAATTTCAACTCAAAATGGGACTCCTAAGGAAAATAATAAAATAATAGTTAAAATAACAAAATAATATTTATTAATTTTGGAGGAAGGAAAGAAAAAAACTACTTTTTTGTTCATATTTTAGACATATCTCCTTGTGCATTTACTCAAATTTTGATCGGGAGAGCCCATTGGATGCGAAATTAAATTCCGCATCCAACAAGTATCCACTCGGCATACTTTTGACAAAACTCGCTACCCAGAAAACAAGAAATACCTGAAAAAACATGATAATGACAACGAGTACCCACTCGGTATACTTTTGACGGACCCCACTACCCCAAAAATAAGAAATGTCTAAAAAAATGTGATGATTACATCATCATCATGTTTTTTCAGGTATTTTTTTTTGGGGGGTAGCGAGGTTTGTCAAAGGTATGCCGAGTGGATACTCGTTGGATGCAGAATTTAATTTCGCATCCAACAAGCTCTGCCGATCGAAATTTGAGTAAAATAATAAGGAGATATGTTGAAATTCGAGCAATTTTTTTTTTTTATGATACCTATCCCCAAATTTATATTGAAAATTTGTTTAAGACCTATACGGTATTTCAAATTTAAATAAATTTCATTGTCTAACAGATGATGACATGGAATTTGAATTATGGTTAAAAGGACCATTTTGAGTTAAAATTTCCTCTAATGGGTTTTGTTGAGAACACACGAAATTGAAAAAACCTATCTTGGATTTCACAGAGCTGTCACCATTTGAGATATGCAGGCAGGGATTTGAAGCCTATTTTTCAGGACTCTCTCTCGTCAAAGGAAGGAAATTAGTTGTAATTGTTTATATTATGAGAATGCAGTTAGATTTTGAATTAGATACTAAGTAGAGGTATTTTTTTCTATATATTCAGAGGTAATAGATAGAGTTAAAGTTGTATTTTAAATATAAGAGAGGCTCTTTGCTTGTAATGAATTCAATGTGTGAGAACAAACAAAAATGCATAGAACAAATGTTGAAAGTTTTCTATCGCATAGATTCTTATGTCATCACTTTCCTCGGTAAATGATCTTCTTGTGTAATTGCTTTTCGAGTTTCCCACTTCATTATGTGTTTTATTTCATCTTTGAACACTAGTTTTATGGACTAGAATTCATCATGCATGATCAAGGTTCATTGTTTCAAACAATCTTAAACAATTTTCTGCTAAAGTTTTACAAAATTCACCCTATCTAGGTGCTCTGTTTGATGGGTTGTCTTCTTTTGTCTCCTAATCAACCTGCTAATGCCTCAAAACCGAGAAAATGATGTTTAACCTTCCTTTTTCTATGAATATTTCAAAACAAAACCTCTTGCAACCTAACTCAGATCTTATTATTGACTCCATTGCCTAATGGCCTCTTCCATGACTTTCCTACCAAATATTTAAAAAAAAACTTGTCTTATTAGAAAGATGGCCTTCTAGGTATCATTGATTGAATATATTGAGTGAGAAGGTTCTAAATCATCAAGAGATACCTCTGTGATTGTATAGGTCAAAATACATCTAAAGTGGTTTTGTGGTTACCTTGGAATCTACCTTTTCACAGCTTGGGTACATTCCGAGTGCTAACATATTGGTATCGTTGCTGGGGAGTGAGGGTTCAAATATTCCCTGTGTATGAACGACAGAGTTGTATATTTTATTGTTGATGGTAAACAATAGTCAAACATCAAGTAGGATGTGCATCTTTCACTTAGCAACTCCATATTCAAGAATCAAACTTTCAATGACTCCACTGGCGATATTATCCATAATCAAGCTTTCGAAGAGAACTGACAGTCTCTAGTGGGGAATGAACTCATTGTAAAGATATGGAAAGGAATTTTGGAAACATAAGGTAATCTAGTTTTAATTTTTTCTAATACTTTTGGTTATTTCTTGTCTATTTTTTTTTTCCTTTCCTGAACTTGTCAAAATAATTTCTCATTGTCTATTACATTCAAAACAAAACCATAGATTTACTCCTATATATCCTTCTTTAGAAACTAAAAATGTGTCTTCATCTTATACATAGTATTTTGACCAAGACCTTTCATTTGAGTCACATGACATCAAGGATCATCCTTGTGAGCCTCATGATACCAAAGTTGATACTATATCTTTTCCAAATAGGTTTGTTTCTTCCCATATCCAAAACCGGTATAGGCCACCTCACTTATCTCATGCCCTTCATGATTTTCCTACAAAACACTACAACTACCATCCTAGATTTGATGGAGAATATGATAGCCTTATAGCTGGGAAACATCTTCAAGCTTTTGAGCATTTCTTTGACTTTCTTGAAATAGAGCATGATGATGTTTGTATGAGGGATTTTTCCCAGCCCTTGCAAGGAGATTTTAAGGAATGGTTTAAGCACTTGCATCATGAATCCATCAATACACAGGAAGAGTTTTCTTATATATTTTTGAGGTTCTGGGTTAAGAGGAGACCAATGGACCAGGTTATTTCATAATTTTATTCCATGAAGAAACAAGAGGGTGAAACCATCCNCACAGGAAGAGTTTTCTTATATATTTTTGAGGTTCTGGGTTAAGAGGAGACCAATGGACCAGGTTATTTCATAATTTTATTCCATGAAGAAACAAGAGGGTGAAACCATGCCAAGTTTTAATAGGAGGTTTGCAAGTTTTTATTAAAACATTACAAAAAAAATTCAACCACTAGAAGATGATGCTAAACTGTACTATGAATCAACCTTTCCTCCTGGATTGACCTTTCTTCTTTTGGAGAAAAATTCAGTCATTTTGCAACATATGTTCATTGATTCATTGGAGGTTGAAGACTATCTTAGAATGTCTGAAACAAATTCAAATGAATATAGTGGTGATAATATTGAAAAGGAATTAGAGTTGGATGAGAAATATGAACAACAAGAACTTGCTCTGCATTCCAATTCTTCTTTTTGTGAGAAAGAAGATAACCAGTCAAATGATGTACACAAAGAGAGTTCCAATGATTTGTTTTATGAAGATTGCAATCAGCATGTTGAAAATTCTGTCATTGATGGTTTTAAAGAAGATTTCATCCCACCTATATATGATGAGTATGCATATGATTGCTTGGCTAATTCTATGAACAAGCAACTAGATATTTTGCAAGTTCTGGGCCAGTTAATGGAGAAAATCTCGTTGCAATCCATGATCAAAATTTTTAAAACAGAGTGGATAGTGAACATGCCGAAGTTAATTGTTTTCCACTATGTTTTTCTTCATTTGAATTGTTGAAGCAAAGAGTTAGAGTCATTAATCAAAAAAAAAATTTGAGATNAAACAGAGTGGATAGTGAACATGCCGAAGTTAATTGTTTTCCACTATGTTTTTCTTCATTTGAATTGTTGAAGCAAAGAGTTAGAGTCATTAATCAAAAAAAAAAATTGAGATTGTAGATGAAGATATAAAAATTTTAGAAATGGATAATGAAAAGGATGAGAAATCATGCAATCAATCCTAGCATGAGAAAAAAACCAGCGGTTTGCAATGATGAATTGAATCACGAAGAAGAAGATGAAGGTTTTCAATGGAATGTTTCTTCATGTCTTTCAAATTCATAAATTTCATGTCAGGAAAGATTTTGTTTGATTTATTCTACTGAGGAACACAATGATATTTCCTTTGAAACACTTGGAAAAAATCGAGTTTTAAATTCTGAAATTTTGAATGAAGTTGTTGGTGTTTCATTTAAAAATTGTCATGAACAGATTCTTCAAGGCTCTTTCGAAAAACAATATGACAATGCGCAAGAGAATTTACAGTTTGAGCATCCTTGTCATGGAAAAAAATTAACATAATTTTTTGAAGGTGGTAATGTATTTTATGATCCTGTGGATGATTATATGTAAACAATTTGTAGAAATAATGGTTGGTTATGGGTTTGAAACAAAGGTCAGATTCAATATCATTACTATTTTCCATTACATTCATTAGCTCTGATTTTGATCAAGCATGATGAGAGAGTTCAATCATTAAACCAATTTCTTAGTTGGATTCATTGGAAATTAGATTTCACTTGATTGTGCATTAGTGCTTAGTAAAGTAGAGTAGGTAGGTGTGAATAAGCTCAACATGGCGAGCATTTCTTTCAGCAAACTTCTAGTTTGATTTTCAGTTTTAGTTTCAGTTTCAATTTGAAGTTCATATTTGTAGTTTATAGTTGGTTTTAGTTTTCAGAAGCTGGATGGGTGATATGTTATAGGTTGCAGACTGAGATTTGTTTGCAAAATGGTTTCAGATGATGGTTATAGGTCAAAACAACTTGAGGGTTTCAGGAAGGATTGGGAACAACCCAATGGATCAGGCACTTGGTCTACAGGTTCTTTTCTACCTCACAGGGAGGATAGCATCCCAATTGGAGCCATATGTTAGCACTATTTTATTTCATGGGAGTTAGAATTATCGCTGTATAAATTTCAAAGTTTCATTGGTGATTTGGCCGTTTCAAGGTTTTGAGTTAGTTGAATAATGCATAAAATTTCCAGGTTTGGCAAGAGGAAAAAGTTTCAATGAACTTAAGAGTTAGTTCCAAGTTAATTTATGGCTTTAAAATAAATTGGTGTTTTGAGGTATAAAACCTACAAACTTGAATTAGAATATTTTATTTCAAACCTACAAACTTTAAAGGGTTTTTTTTAAAATATAAAAAAGAAGGTTATATTGGCACAAGTCCAATTTCCAACTGTTCCCAACACCGAGAGCACTCGAATATATGTCAATCACACCTTTACCAAGCACAAAGCATCAAGTCATATGAGGGAGGATCCCACAAGAGATATTATGATTTCTTTGTTCCTTGATATGATTTTTTACTAGGCACATGTGGGATAGTATATTTTAAATAAAAGACCAAATTATAAAGGCACAGATGAAATTGTATGTGAATAAATGCATTCACTGAGGAATCTTNTCCTTGATATGATTTTTTACTAGGCACATGTGGGATAGTATATTTTAAATAAAAGACCAAATTATAAAGGCACAGATGAAATTGTATGTGAATAAATGCATTCACTGAGGAATATTGAAGTGTTTATCTTAGGCCGAGGGTGCCTTTGAGTGGTTTTCCATAGATTCTGGTCCAACATGATTCATTGTGCCTCCTCTATATTATATGATGTCGTGTAATTCAGACTTTTTGTTAGATGTCCACAGTTGGAGACTTTTCCTTAAGATGATCATGCATGGTTTCTTCCACGGTGACATGTCCTTAACTTCAGAGAATAATATTTTAATATTTATATCAATAATCATTTAAATGTTTGCATGTTTGGATATGATATTCTCTAAAGTATTTTGAGAAGGACAAAATGAGAGCTCTATTTATTTGGCGGTTTGATTTTCTGGTCAGACTATTATAAACTCTTGTGCTAGTTGTTTTAGGGCCAAATACCATTCTTCTTCTTTGAAATTAAATTGAATCACAGCTGAAAGGAATGCAAGAAGGGATAGGAGAAATGAAGGTTTCCATAAGGGGGAGCGATGCAGTGCAATGGATTCAAGACAATTGTCCCCACACCACCTCCACAACGTTTCCTCAAGACGAGTCATCTACCCCACCACCACGTAATACAACGAGAGTTTTTCCCTTGGAGGTCTTCAGGTCACCTTATCTGGTGTATCCATAAAAATTACCAAGATATGTTGGAGCTGCTAAAATTGTCATTTACATGAGATCCTTCAAAATATGGTTTGCATGTTATTCGATGTATCTATTTTGATATCGAGCTATGGTGAATGCAGACAATCTTGTCCTAATATTTCCACTTTGGAGACAATCTATGGTAAAGGAATCCTTATTCACAAGATGCAATTTAACTTCAATAATATGAAGGAAAAGTTTATTGAGATTTACAGGAATGGACCCAAAGTATACACCCGAGCTCCAGGAAGAGTGAATTTGATAGAATGATGTGGTAGTTTTTCATAGGATTTCTGATTTAGGTGATCATATCACAACAAATTCATGCCCATTTTTAACATTTTTTGACATATCAAATTGTTCATACATTAGTGATGAAACATTTAGGGAAATTGTTGTAGGCGTTGTGGTTTAGTAACTTGAATTTTGTTGGTTACTCATATCAGTAACTTTACAATTGCCTCACCTCCAAAATATAAGTGTTGTCAATTATTGAGGCATTGGAAGTTGAGCTTAATAAGGAAAAATAAATATTCACCATTGTTGTTTCTTGTAGTGACACAGTGTTGCAACATGGCACCCAACAGCTCTACAAGCTTGTTAATGTTTGTAAGGTAGAGGAGTTTTCAAAGAAAATAAAACTAAAGCAATAGTACAGGTAGGATAATCAATATCATCCAATAGAATGTAGTCATTCCGCTCGATTGAGATGCGAGAAAGATATTTTTTTGAGGCATTGAGGAATTTTTATGCCACATACAGGTTTGAATAGGTGTTGAACATCCATTACACAACCAAATAAATCAACGGCTTAATAAAATTCCATTGGTAGAAAAGAACTGGGTTTAATAGTGAAGGATCCTTGCAGAATTTATATGCTTGTGGTTAAAATGGAAGACACGTGTTGACATATCCTATGTTGACCAAGAGATCAATGGATGGAAAACATTCTGCTAGGTGAAGTTGCTATCTTATTAATGTTCCAAAACTTAGCGGAATTTTGTGTCCATGGGTAAATTGGAGACACGTGTAGGTGCAACATGGTTTGACCAAAAAAATCAACGATTCAGAAATATTCCATTGGGTGAATGTGAAGGGAATTTAGTATCCAAGGAATTTTTAAATAGGGAGCAGGTTAATACACGTGGAGATGTATCCTGGTTTTGATTATGAGATTAACTGTTTAAAATAATCCTACTGACATAAAATAATGGAGCTTAATGAATNTTTTAAATAGGGAGCAGGTTAATACACGTGGAGATGTATCCTGGTTTTGATTATGAGATTAACTGTTTAAAATAATCCTACTGACATAAAATAATGGAGCTTAATGAGAAAACGTCAGAATTTGTTTTCATAAATCATGTAGAAACATTTTGTATCTTGCAGGTTAGAGGCATCAAAAAGAGTGCCACTAGAATTTTGATACATTTTGATGTACATAATATGCAAGCCACATAAAATAAAACAGTTGAAGATTGGTTTGAGGCTAATGCGAAAAATTGTTTATAGAGAAGCAACTGAAGGAAAGGTAGATGAAGCTGGTCAACTCCATTCCAATTTGGAGCCTGATAATATGTTTCCTATAGGATATTCTAATGTGAATTACTAGGAGCACTTGCAGATTACTAGAGAGGTTAGAGTTCAAAATATCATTGAACATGATAGAGATTCAATGCAAGGGATCAATACAAATGAATCATAAATAGGCTCTCAATACTTTTCTCGGGATATAAGTAATGTTGAAAAATCATCCTTGGATTTTAAAAGTGAAACTATACCAAATTCTGACACCCACTCTAGAGTGGGACAAGATCACTGGGAGGAATCAAAAGTTTCAATTTTGCAATCTAATTTTTTAGCTTCTAATCTAGGGATAAATACGATGGAAAAGGTAATAAACAAATTTGGAAAATTTGAGTGAAAAAATACAAAGAACAAAGAACAAAGAAAGTATCAAATATTAATTAAAGTAGTCAGGCATGTTTTTTATGAAAATGATTGTTTTAGTCATTAACTTCCAAGTGTTGTTTCCACCAAATGAGAAGGAATTTTAAAAAAATGAAGGAGGTTTTTATTCATCAAAGGATAATATATAATAATCTCTTTCAAGTTTTACAAAAGTGTCATGGTTTTCTATAATTGAATGGATCTTTACAAAGAAATTTTCCATAATTTCAAATTACGGTCTAATTCATCANATATATAATAATCTCTTTCAAGTTTTACAAAAGTGTCATGGTTTTCTATAATTGAATGGATCTTTACAAAGAAATTTTCCATAATTTCAAATTACGGTCTGATTCATCAACTTCAAATGCATATTTCGAGCAGCTAGAGGGGAATATGAGAAAATTAAAACATGGGTTTTGTTGGAAAAAAATGGAATTGAGAAAACATCTTTTGGATTTCACACATATATAAAAGTTTGAGATATGCAAGAGTATATTTCAAGCATAGTTTTCAGTAATCCACCTCCTGAAAGGAAGGAAATCAATGGTAATTGTTTCTATTCTGAGAATGTAGTTAGATTTCGAATTGAAGACTAGGTAAAGGTATTTTTTCTATATATTCAGAGGTAATAGATAGATTTAGGGTTGGATTTTCAATAGCATAGAGGCTTTTTTATTGTAATGGCTTCAATGTCTAAGATTGAATAAAATTGCACAAAACACATGTTGAAAGTTTTCTATTGAAGAGATTCTTGTTGCATCACTTTCATCAGTAAGTGATATTCTTGTGTAATTTTTTTTCCACTTTCCCACTTCATTATTTGTTCGCTTTCATGTTTGAACAATAGTTTTATGGACTAGAATTCATCATGTATTCTCTAAGTTCATTGTTTCAAACATTCTTAAACAATTTTATGCTAAAGTTTTACAGAATTCACCCTAGCTCCGTGCTCGATTTGATGGGTTGTCTTCTTTTGTCTCCTAACCAACCTACAATTGCCTCAAAACTGAGGAAATGGTGTCTATCGTGCCTCTTTCCATGAATATTTCAAACCCAAACCTCTTGCAGCCAAACTTGGATCTGATTATTGACTCCATTTCCCAATGGTCTCCGCGAGCACTGTCCTACTAAATATTTAAAAACAAACTTATCTTATTAGAAATATGATCTTTTGAGTATCATTGATTGAATATCTTGAGTGAGAAGGCTCTAAATCATCAAGAGATCCCTCTTAGATTGTATAGGCCAGAATACAATATAAAGTGGTTTTGTGGTTACCTCGGGATATACCTTTTCATAGTCTGGGTACATTCCAAGTGCTAACATATTGGAGCCATTGTTGTGGAGAGAGGGTTGAAATATTG
>LPNX010879316.1:348044-359442 GCA_001517045.1 Pseudotsuga menziesii | reverse complement strand
ATGAGAGCAAATATGTTAAGATGGATTATTGTCAAAATAATAGAATAAGAAAGAGACATTGAATATAGGCATGCCACATGTCAGAGAGATGCATGCAAATGAAACATGGTGAAGAGCTATGAAGATAGCCATATCACATGTCACAGGAAGATGCATGCATGCAAACAAAACGTGGCGAAGAGGTATTGAGAAGAGGTGGATCCACCTCGAAAAAATCCCAAATAAGGCCTCAAATGTGTTTATTGGACAAATAAAAAAGACAACAAAAAAACTTAGGATATAAAGTGTTGGGAAATGTGCAAAGGGAATACAACTCGACCAAACTGATTCCTATAATCCATGTAGCTAAGGAAAAGACTAATAATAGAATAAAAAACCCTACAACAAAAATGACTAATCCTCAATCCATTTGTTTTGGGGTCATTTTCTTTTATGTTTTTTTGAAATCTTGTATCTTATATTTTAAGTAGACATGCATTATCTTGAGTGTTCTATTATAGGCGTACATAATGTACCTCTAGATTTTTTATTTGCATTTGATATGCTACACATTATTCTTAAAGCTAATCAATTTTATCACAATTTACGAAACATTTTTTTAAAGGATTTAAGTAATATAATTCCAATCCATTTAAATTTTCTAGATATGTCTAGTAGCTCTCGGTTCCCAACTCCAAAGATGTTTTTAAAATATGTTTCAACTTTCTTCTTCCAATCTCCTTAAAGGTCCTTAAATGCTTATGCTCCACCTGTAACATGAGAAGTTGTTCAAGCTTCACAGGGATATATCTCCATTTAAAACAAGAGGCTTGTATAAAAAATGCAATAGTAATGGTACTAGGTATGTATCTATAGTCAACAACACTATGTTTGAGAGTTGGATATTTAGGGCACTTTTATCACAAGAATGTATCTGTAAAGATGGGAGTGTAATCTTCATTTCGACCTATACCAACTAAAGTATCTATTGCTAGTAGTGTAGTCGCAATCCTTGGGAAAAACACATTTTTTCTTAATAATGTACCAAAATTTTATATGAACAAAAATAATGCACATTTAGTTTTTTGTAAATTTGAACTATCTAAGTTTCATTTAATGATACCTTAAAATGTGTTAAAACCCTAGATAAAATTCCATTATTTAAGTCATATCAATAACGTAGAACTATAATTCAAAATTCCTAGTAAATTTGAGATGGATTTTCACACAAATCTTTATAGTGTCTCATTAAAAACAATATAAATCAACAAATATTCTTAATAGCTCACTAAAATGAAAGAAAGCAGAGGTGTGGAATACAATTCTTTCTATAATCAAAGTGAGAAATGTGTAAATATTTAAATGAAAAATGCAGTAATCAACAACATATAAGCTCACAACCATTAGACAATAATTTACAAGGGAAACCCTTCTGGGAGAAAAATACCACACTCCAAAGCACACTCAAATGTATAAATCATCTACTAAAATGGTTACGATACATTACAATGCTCTGAATATGAGTGTTCAATAACATAAGCATTTTGGAGAAGCTTTGGTAGCATATTAGTAAGTAAAAACTCACAAAATTTCCTCTAA
This sequence comes from Pseudotsuga menziesii, assembly GCA_001517045.1. NCBI lineage: Eukaryota > Viridiplantae > Streptophyta > Pinopsida > Pinales > Pinaceae > Pseudotsuga > Pseudotsuga menziesii. The sequence continues at coordinate 357,864 of LPNX010879316.1, read as the reverse complement.
CCCTAGTATCCAATAAATAGAGACAATAAAAACCATAAATTGTTTATGGTTTTCCAACTCCATATGTTGTAAACCATCGACAATTATTTGGATAACTATTGTTGCTACTTAGCATTGATTTCCTACTAGTCATATGCACTTATTCTCTACCACTACTTGGTAGTTATTCCTTGCCAATGCATGCAATTTACTGAGATGCTACAACTCAACATTATTACCAACTCAACTATAGGACTACAAGGTGTATGCCACAATTGTCCCAACATCCCCCTACTTGTTATATGCTTTAATTTGCAAGAGCATATAGGAAAACATGTTAGACTACAAACTATATGCTAAGGGAAATAAGGACCATATACTCACAACACCACTTGAATTTACCTGTTCTCATTGATTTGCCAATGCATTTGCAACATATTCTAAAGTGTCAACTTTCTCTAGCATCACCTTTCCATCTTCTACTATGTCCCAAATAAAATGGTATTGGATATCAATATGCTTTGTCTTCACATGAAAAGTCATATTCTTATTTTAAAGTCAAATGGAACTATTACTATCACAACAAATTGTAATAGCTCTTTGGCTTAACCTTACATCTTAACATAGTCTCATAAGCCTAAATGAACTCCTTAGAGGCATGTGTAGATGTCATATACTCTGCCTCTACAATGGACAAGGTGACCGCAACCTATTTCTTGTTCATCAAACTAACTACTCCATCAAATAGTATTAAAACATATCCACTTATAGATCTCCTTCTATCTACATCCCTTACCCAATCAAAATCCACATAACCGTGTATGTTAATTTAGTATGGGTCATGTGAAACATTACTATGATAACAAATAAAACACTCAAAGTTACCTCTCAGATAACTAAAGGCACTCATCACTACAACCTAATGTTCATTCCTAGGGATAACCATGAATTGACTCAAAACTCCAACTACTTGGGCAATGTCTAGTGTATACATACCATAACATACAACAATGTTTTGTGATCAACCTTCAGGAATTTCACTATGTATCAGTTTAAAAAATACATTAGGTTAAACACAATGTTTAAACGATGTGGAAACATTCATGCTCAGATACATCAAATTGTTGACTACACTATAATAAGGAATATAATCCATATCCTCCATCTTTGTAGGTATTGTAGGACATTGTTCAACTAAAATATTAGTTCCCACATAAATTAGAGCACTCAATGGTCTATAATTTTCCATGTGAAAACGTTGTAGTACAGAGTTCACATACTTACTCTAGCTCAACCAAAGAAATTTATGTTTTCTCTCTCTCTCCTTATCTCCATTCCTATGATATATTTTGTAACCCCCAATTCATTCATTTCAAATTGTGTAGAAAGATGAGACTTTAATTCATGAATCACATCCCTATTGTTACAAAAACAAAAACATATCATCTACATACAAAGCGATAAGAAAGAAATGACCACCATCCTATTTGTAATACAAAAAATGATATGATTTGGATCTTATAAATCCCAAAACCAACACAAAGGAATCAAACTTTTGGAACCACATTCTGGGAGACTATTTGAGACCATAAAAAAATTACAAACTAGTGACTCTTTACCTTTTTCAATGTAGTTCTATGGTCGTGTCATATAGATCTCCTCCTTCAAGTTTCCATGTACAAGAATGCCGTGAATCTATTCTATCTTTAAATAAAAAACGGTTGCTACATATAATAGAAATTTGATAGATTTTAGCTTAGTTGGGGAAAAAATATCACAAGATTATATCCCCTCAATATAAGAATATCCTTTTGTAACCAACCTTCCCTTGCACTTTTCAACATTACCGTTTGAACCATTCTTTCTTTAGAACACCCATTTGCATCCCACCTGTTTCCATCCATTAGGAAATAGTACTAAGTTCCATGTATCATTGTTTTTAAGTGCAATCATCTCCTCATCCATGTCCAATATCCATGAGTCCTTATCTTCCATGTCCATTGCCTCTTTCATAGTTGTAGGTTCATCAATGTTACTAGATAAAACAAATATACATATGAAATACATTTATACCTATCTTGTTACCTCTTTTCCTCAGTGGACCTCCTTAATGCTTGAGGTGCAATTTCTTCCTCCTCTTTCAAATTATTTAATCCATCCTTCTCATCAGATCCATCATGAACTTCGTGCTCATTTTTTGGTTCAAATTTCTCTATCTTCGATGGTAGCTAAACAATTAACTTCTCCTCATCCTATTTGGATACACCATTATGGGGGAAGATTTAACTTCTCAAAAACCAAAATCTCTTTAATACAAAATTTTTTATTGCCATAGGATCCCAAAGCTTATACACCTTCATATAGCACCATAGATGATGAATATACATTTCACTACCTTGTTATCCAACTTGGATCACTTCTCCTTAGGCACATGAACATATGCCTCATAACAAAAAACTAGAAGATGTTGAAGTGAGGGATTCATTCCTGTCCAAACCTCAATAGGGCTCTTATCCATAAGAGTTAATGTGGGAGGCACGTTGATCAGGTAGCATGTAGTGCACAACTACTTTTTCCCAAAACCTCTTCGCCAAGACAACTCCACTAAGAAGACTCCTAACTCTCTCCATCAATGTCCTATTCATCCATTATTAAAATCCATTATTCTAAGGGCTATATGGAGTTATATTATGCCTTTCAATGCCATTATCCTTAAAAAAAATCTAACTCTAAAAAAAAACTCACCACCATTATTAGTGCTCAACACCTTAATATTTCTACTAGCTTGATTTTCCAAGAGAGACCTAAACTCTTTAAATATACTAAATACCTCATATTTAGTTATGCGAAAATATACCCAAGTCCTTCTAGAATAATCATCAATAAATGGAACATAATATAGGGCTTTAAAAATCGAATGAACTTTAATAGGATCAAATATGTCAGAATGAATTAAATCCAACAACCTAGAGAATTTGTGAGAACTAGAATAAAATTGAACATAATTTTGTTTTCCATGTATGAAATGCTTGCAAAAACAAAATTCAAGAGCACAATCATTCAATCCATCAACAAGATTTTTTTTTTAAAGTATCGTAGACATTTGTCACCTATATATGGCCCAATATCTAGTTCCATAACACTGTATTCTATGCAGGTAACTTGTTTTCTTAAGTAAGTGCTTGTTTAGGTACCTTGAAAGCATGCCCATTCGAAGTAAATACAAGTTTTGATTGTGAGGGTGTTGATTCGACATATTTTTTGCTACAAAAATTGAAGAACTATTGCATTGAATGGTGCATGCATTAAGCTTGAATATAGTTCCCCACATGAACCACCTTAGGAAGTATCATAACTTCTTAAACCATTTTACACCCTTTGTCATAGAAAACAACTTTCACACTCACATAATTAAGTTTTCGTATCGATAGTAGGTTACATTCCAAACCTAGAATGTGCAAAACTCCATTAATCCCCTTCACTCCGTCATCAAGGAATTAATTTGATCAAAACTCTACCACAAAAAACCATGTAGAGAGGAGATTCATCATCGAGGTATACCATCCTGCAATCATATTTCTCATACACTAAAAAACAATTTCGATGGGAAGTCATATGGAAGGAAGTTCCACAGTCTATCAACCAAACAATTTGGCCTACATGAGTTGTCAAAGTTGGAACAAAGGAATCTCCACCATCCTCTCGAGAATATTTTTCAAACTAATCATCATAATGATTCTTTTCATTCTTATTCTTCTTTCTCTTTTCCTTGTACTCTCTTTGGAAATTCCCAACTTTGCCACAATTCCAACATATTTGCTCAGACTTTCTAGGAGACTTAGGTCTCCCTTGAGATTTGGGCCTATGCTTTTCCTTCTTCTTTACTATATCCTTATATCTTCGACGAAAAAACCAAGGCCTCATTGGTGGATTCAAAATATTTTTTCCTCACCTACTCTAGGAGTAAATAAATCACGATCTCATCCAACGATAATGTCTTTATAGCACTTCCAGTGGTCATTAATAGGTTTTACTATGAATCTGACAAAGAACACAAAAGGATCATATAACGATATTTACCATCCATATTCATTCCAATTGAGATCGACTGGGCCAAAATATTATTAAGGGAATGATTCAAATGCTCAAAACCACAATCACCATTGGTCCTAGGGAAAGATAGGAAGAATTCAATTAGAATTATGCCCAAGTAGATAAAGAGTCTAGTTGCATGAAGAAGAAGTTGCAACAAAAGCAGATGAAGATGGAGGAGACGTTGTGACATAAGTAGAAAAGGAAGAACATAAGTAGACGAAGGAAGAACATAAGTAGATAAGGAAGAAAGAGCTAAGGCAATAAGTAGTCGCAGAGGAAGCTGGGACAAAAGAAGAGTTTGCAAAGGCAGAGAATTCATGAAGGAAGAGTTAGCGAAAAAAGAGAAGTCGTGACAAAAGAGAATCCACAATAGAAGGAAAGGATGCAATGAGATACACTACAATGGAATAAACCATGTCAGAATCAGTTAGAAGGATTGCAGCACCTAAAAATAATAGTTCAAGGAAGATCGTGGGTATAAGGTCGACTAGAGTCAGCGGGAGTCACATGTGTGTTAAGGGATAAAAGCATCTTTGTAATTTGGGCTGCTAGTGCCTATTGATAAATTTCACTATAATAGGAATGAAAGCATGTTGGCTAGCTAAATAAATTCAGCTGATAGCGACATGTTAGAGTCCATAATAAGGAAGAACTCAAGTTGTGTGCGGGTTTCTTCTTCTTGTTGCTTACCTAGTTAACTAGTCAGTTTACTTACATAGTCAATTAGTTGTTTTGTATCTGTAAGAAGAGTCGAATAGTCTACAATTGAGTGCGCATAAATATAGAGAAGAGTAGTTGATCCAAGATGTGTGAGGATCAACAATAGATTCAAGTAGGAGAATATTGAGCGATAGAATACTAGAGAGCATGAGAGGAGAGAGAAGTATGTATATATAAGAGAAGAAGATCTAGAATAGACTCTGCAGCTCAGTGCGTAGACAAAAAGGTGACATACATTTCTCATGCTAGATGAAGAGAGCCTTTGTGGTTTTTCCAGAATGGGTTTCCAGGTTAAATATTGTGTCATTGAGAAGATGATGAATATGTTTATTTCACATGGATGTATATGATGAATGTGCCTTTTTGTAGGAATAGTATATTGTGATTAAGTGTTTATGCATTTTCTTATGAATGAGTTCTCTTGTGAACGAGTCACACTATTGATAGATAACCTGTGTGTTAAGTTTATACTATTTTTATAATATATGTGATGGATAAGTTAAGTAGTGTCTTATCTGCACACAGTAAGGTTAATTAATACACCCGCTGGCTTCAATTGAGCAAGTTGGTAAGGTGCCAAGGGAGAAGAATCCCCCACCCAACTACATAAACTTAGTTCTGGAAGTTACCCATAAGAGATATCTTGGGTGAGATTGCATCTGCGTCGCAGGTGCTGCTGATTGAGCCTTTCTCTATCGGGTCGATATATTGGGCTTTGTTGTGTATGAAAAAATCTCCCAACCTGGGTCCAAGGGGAGAAACACCAACAAATACTTTTGTTTCCAAGATCGTGAATCATTTTGGTGAGGGGCATCTTTTGGCATCCAACGAAGCCGGTTCCATTGCTAGGACCGTCGATCATTTTGGTGAGGGACATGTTTTTGGCATCCAAGACTTGGTTGGATTTTAAAACATTAGAGTTTTCATAAGAAGAAAGTAAAGGATAACGGTTGAATCTGACGAGGTGGTTGGAGCGATACCTTTATACGGATATTCATGAGATTTTGTTTTCTGATTTCCCTATTGTTTTGTATGAATGGTTTTCGAAGTTAGCAACCCAAAGAAATGATTTCCAAGGAGGAAAACCAACAGAGTGGAACCCTCAGTTGATTCAGCGACTGAAGAGTACTAGCAACCCTGTGTCGAGGGCTGTCGATTTTTGGGTAGACAGTATTATGGAGGGATACATTACTGAGTTTGTTGTCGACACAATAACCTCATATAGTGAGGCAGAAAGAAACTTTTTCCAAGGACCATGAGAAATATACTTGGAATCTTTGAAAACCTAGATAAATATGCTTGCATGTGAAAAAGGAATCATGAGAATGGAGTCTAACAGTTATATGGACAGTGTGCAAGAATTTGGGATATGCTGCAAAAGAAGTGCACGAAAAATGGAGCAAACTAAGCTGAGATGTTCCCTGTTGATAGTGGAACTGAACTAGAAGGTGGATGTTTAAGGTGGAAGAAGATTTCATTCGGGGAAGAGAAGAAAAATCGTGACAAGAAGACAAAGTTTTAGTATGACTAGAGGTGAAGAGTACGAGTTAACGTCGCATTTTGATGAAGGTTCTTGCGACAAAGAAGAGGAATATCAATCGATATGCGAAAGAGAAGAAAAAGAAGTAGAAGCTCCAGAACCAGATCATGAGTATGATACACCTACAACCTCGTGCACATCGTCGGAGGTAATATCTAGAAAATTGTCCCCCATTGGTTTTGTAAATACAAGTAATACTAATGGTGCGTATAACGGACAAGGGAGTCTAACTAGTCAAAAAATTTGTCCAAGTGTAACAAGAGTCAATATAATGGCTAGAAATGATATTAAGTTTCCTATATTTAATGGAAATGGGTTAGAAGACCCAGAGAAACATTGGTGTCTATGTGAAGCTGTATGGACTGTGCAACAGGTCCAAGATGAAGCGATAAAGAAAGAGAAGACGATCACAAACCTAATAGGTCGTGCGGTAGACTAGTACATGACACTCTCTATAGTTCTGGTGGGAGTCACGCATAAAACACTTGATCAAATTCGAGTGGGATTAATAGACGAGTTCAGAAAGTCTAAATCTGAGTCGCAGTGCATTATACAAATTAAGGAAATCAAGCAGTTACCTACATAGTCGGTATGGGAATTTGACTAGAGACTTAAGACATTGGTGGCCAAAGTAAGCTTTTAGATGTCAGACATGCAACAAAAGGAATGGTTCATTGTAGTGCGATTGTTGCACATCTGAATTCCATTGATGCAACAAAAGATTGTGTTATAGACAAAAGCTTTGGAGATAGCAACGAAGTTGGGATCCTCACCGATTGGAGAGACCGATGCAGGAATGATGCAAATTCAGTTGAAACTAGATAACCTTACATTGTAACCCCATGACATTAAGAAAGGGAAATAGATCCAAGAATAACTCTAGTGTACCCGATGCAGAACGGAGGAACACCATAAAGATAACTTCCTGACACTCATGAACTATGTCGCAGCAAGAGCGCCAAACTTGACAAATACACAAGGGATGCCTTGGTGTAGAAATTTCATACTTGAGGCCATTAGTCGGATGAGTGCTTCTACTTGCAAAATATTGTAAGTACACCAACTAGTATATACTGTAAATTTTGTAAATCTGTAGGACATGATGAGAAGGATTTCAGAGCATTCCAGCTACCGCAGGAGAAAATGGTGGATACTTACTTAATGAATAACAACGAGCAGATACAAGCTAAGCGAGCACAAGATCAATACCCACGTTCTCAATATCCACCGGTCCAATATAAAAAAAACCCATATCCTCAATCCCAATATCAACAGAACCAGTATCCACCGCAACAACACTACCCTCAACCTAGGGGGGCTGGAAATTTTTGGGGCCAAGGAAAACAATAAGGAGGAGGAGGATTTGGTCATGGAAGAGGAAAAATCATATGCTATAATTGTGGACAACAAGGAAATTTCGCTCGGGACTGTGCGAGTCGTGCAAAGGCATTTTCTTATTGTAAAGTTGTTGACCACGCCGTTGAGGACTGCCCTCAACTAATTGCTAAGTGGCATGCCAAAAATATGGGAAATCCAATTCCCTTGCTAAATCCTAATCCGAATCCCAACCAAAACATCCGAGATGATTTCTGTTGAGTCGAGAGAAGAAAACATTGTTGTTGTGACAAGAGGAGGTGTTGCGACTGGAGCAACCAAAATACACAACATGACCAACCATAGGTGCGACTGACAAAACAAAAGAAGATACTATTCGACATCTAGAGAGAAAAAGAAATATTCTTAGACCCTCGACCATAATTTATCGACACGAATCAAGCATCGATGTCTGCTTCCACATTACCAAGGGACAAGTAAGGGAGATGCCTGAAAGATTTGATCAACTATTTCGAAAGCAACCAACAAGAAAGGTTAGTAAACTTAAATAATTTTTCAAAAGTTTCTTATCGCTGATCCACGATAAATATGTTGCCGAAGAATTGACAACTTTAATAGAAGAAACTCAAGACGAGTTGCAAAAAGGATCATCTAACGATCTTCCTCATCCATCTTCACTCTAATTGATATCGACTGGGACAAAATAGTATTAAGGGAATTCAAATGCTCAAAAACACAATCACCATCACCCATTTTCAAGGAACATGGTTTTTTTCAAAGAAAACATTTTTTATATCCAAAGATTTAGCCTGGTACAAATCCCAAATTTCTTCCAAAGAGATGTTGTATTTTTTTCTTTGAAAACATTCAATAACAATGAATCTACCAAACAAAGCTTGATAAGGCTTCTCTCCTTTCTCAACAACATTTCCCATTCTTCATCTTTCATATCAATGGTTTAGCCTAGATATTGCAAACTATAGATCATGGTCTATGAGCAAATCCTCCATCTTGAGATTTCGTAGCTAAAAGTTAGTTCCCACATTAAACTTCTCTATTTATATTCTAGACGTCCTTTCTATTTCCCTAAATAATATTTCTTCCTATGCAAACTCCCACTCAAACCAAGATTAGATTAAAAAACCTTGTCCTTAACACCTTGGATTTGAGATGATCCGGATTTGATACCAAATGAAAGGAAGCAAAGGTGCATAATATGCTTCATACTCTAATCAAAGAGAGAAGAATATGTAGAGATTTAAATAAAAATTGTAGTAATGAACGACATAAAAGCATACAACCATTAGACAATAATTTACAAGGGAAACCCTTTTGGGAGAAACATACAACATTACAAAGCACACTAAAATGTATTAATCACCTACTAAAATGGTAACAATATATTATAGTGATCTCAACAAGAGTGTTCAATAGCATAAGCATTATGGAGAAATTTTGTTAGCATAACAGTAAGTGAAAGCTCATACACTTTCCTCCAATCCTAGCACTCCATAAACAGGCATAGTAAAATACCATAATTTGTTTATGGTTTTCCAACTCCATATGTTGGAAACCACCAACAATTGTTTAGCCAAATGTTACCGTTGCTTAGCATTCATTGCTTACTTGTCACCCACACTTATTCTATGCCACTGCTTTGCAGTTATTCTTTGCCATTGCATAGCAGTTTATTCTCTGCTAAAACTCAATATCATTACCTACTTAGCCACACGAATACAAGGTGTATGAAACACCTATCCTAACACAAAAAAACTCTAAGTTGAGTACCCATGTCTCTCTTAACCGACAAATGTTCCTAATATCTCGCTAAGGATGCATCTAAATTTGTACACATTTTTTTTTTGTGGACGAGGTGAAAAGGAAATAAATATGTACATATATGATTAAGGAAAGAATTGGGTTAGTGATTTATGGACATGTTTTGAAATCGTCAATGGAAACCTTGATGTCTTGCAAAATGCAAGTTGTAGAATTCAACAAAAAATAACATATGGAGGAAACTTGATAGCATAACATAAGCTTCGAGGGAAGTATTTGACATTTATAAATGCGAAGTTAACATGATGAGAATTTCATTATGCTGGAGAGGCTATACATACAAATGCTTTGCAAAAATAATATTGCATATCA
>LPNX010879316.1:311594-343881 GCA_001517045.1 Pseudotsuga menziesii | reverse complement strand
TGAGAACAAATTTTAGAAAGTTAAATATTATGGAAGCTAGATTGTTACTCCTAGACATGAGAAACTAACATTTATGTTAATTTTATTGTAAACAATTATTGTCTGTAATGTAACAATTAACATAAGATCCCAGGATACATGTGTTAATAGAATGAAACACGTGGTGAAAAAGAGTAGGCGCATGGCAGAAGACCCGGGATAAATGTTGAGAGACGGAGGTTGTACATCGACCCACATTAATTATATGAAGTGTGAAGGAATTGAGGGGTTTGGTAGGGGTTTAAGTTAGTATTAATATGGATTTAGTAAGGTATTAATAGGGTTTAGATATGAATTTAGGTAGGGGTGAATAGGGTTAGTAGGGGTTAGTAGGGGGTAAGGTAGTAATATTGAAGGGGGGGTTAAGTAGGGTTAGTGAGGTCAGATTAAATGGTAGGTTTAATTTATGTTTTGAAAAAAGGGGGTGGGGTATGGGGATTTTTTATTAATATTATAACTTCTTAACCAATTTCAAATAAATTTTTATAAAAAATTTATTATTTGTCTCGGGCCTACAGTTGATTAATTGTCTCTATGGTTCATATAGGTTTGTTTAGTTGGTTTTTTATGGATTTTTTTCAATCCTCCATGAGTCATTACCACAACAATTCTGCTCTAAATCCTTGGTTGTTTTCTTAATGAAGATATTAAACAGTCCGAACGATAATACTCATTACTTTTGCATATATACAGGTTATAATTAATCATATTTATTAAAAAAATTATTTGGGTTGATGGGCAGCCTATTTATACATTTATATATGTATGTGTGAGATCTGAGAAATTGAATCGAAATCATCACTACCCAATATTCACTTTTACATTGAAAACGATAAACGCAAGTTGCAACAATCGCATGACGTCCTCTTCATTCTAAACCTAGTTATCGGATCATCGTCGTAAACCCAATAAGTAGGAGTATTAGGGTTGTGACGTCCTCTTCAAATAAATTTTTAAATTTATTATTTGGCGTTTTATGGATTTTTTTAGTTGGTGTTTTATGGATTTTTTTCAATCCTCCATGAATTCACGGAGGATTGAAAAAAATTGGGCAGCATTTCGGCTTGCCCGGGACACATTTCAAAATTAAACCGGTAGCATAAACGCTACCGGTTGACATAATTTATATATATATAACAAATTAACAAAAAAATTCAATTTAACTACAACCGACCTCGACCGAGGGTTAATAAATACCTCGGTCGAGGGCTGAAAAAACCCTCGGTCGAGATATTAAGACCTCGTTCGAGGGCTTGTTAAACCCTCGACCAAGGTACGTTTTTCTATTTTTGCCGAAATGCGCTTGCCAAAAAGTGTTACCCAGGTCCGCGGATTCACCCTACAGAACAGTGTAGGTGAAGTGACAAACAACATAGTACATAAAGGTAGATCAACCCTTGACAACAAACATTGACCATATAGATATATCAAATAAAAACGTTGAAAGCAAACCTTGATATTGATATATCAGAGTTCAAGAACATATCTTGATGTAAGGATAGATCAGACCTTGAGCAGGAATGGGGTTTATGCTAGCAATTACGTGTTTAGTGTTTTTTAATTCTTTCATTAAGCAATAATTTTTGGGGGGATTCAATGGGTCATAGAATCACTGGAAGTTGTAGGATCCATTTGAAAATTTTAGGAATTGTTTGATTTTTCACAAGATCCATTTGAAAATTTCAGGTTTTCATTTTTTATTTTTCAAATGATCGGTTTCATGGGACCAGGATACGATTCTTTCTGCAGGGGATCCGTTTCAATGGTGGATCTGCCTTGGATACGTATAGGATCTGTGGATCCGTAGATCCTACACACTATGGTGGTGGATTCAGTAACACAGGAACATAGTTAGAAATCTTCAGGATGGTGTAATAAGGGCAACTTTTTTGGAAACAGTGAATGGCATGGGTTTGATTTATCATACAGTCAAAGTGAGCACACTTTGAGCACTAGAAACTGTACCTTGTTCAAGAAAGAGAGGAAGGACTGAGTTAACTCTTAGATGAGGTAGGAACATCTTTGGTTGGTTAATATAAATGTTATGGTGAAAATTGCCATTGGATGATGGTTTTGTTGCATCTTGGATTCTTTTTGTGACTATGATTGCAATGCTAAAATTCTTTGTCTCATGGTTGCCACCTATGTAACTGCATTTGATGAATTTCTTCCAAAACAATTGAAATTTGTTGAATGTGAAGGAAAGTTGATTGCGCAAATTGAATTTCAAAATGTTGGCAAATTTCAAATATTAATTGTAATTTTAAGGAGAAAAAGAGTTAATTAGAAAAACTTAGGTCATATATTTTGTGAATTTGACATGTTTTTAATATATTTGAAATTTAAACAAATGTACTTGTTTTTTATTTGGAATATGAAATTATAAAAAAATCATATTTCTTCTTTTCAAACTTAATTACGAATTTTATGAGACTTTTTTACACTGACCAATTTTTCCTGAATTTTATTTTCGGCAATTTCGAACTTGTTGACTAGGTTGCGAGTAATTCTGATGCAAAATTAGAGAATTTCAACTCAAACATAGTCACATATGTTTGAAGCCTAAAGAGTAGAATAGTTTTATCAAGCCTTATATGTATGGAGACTTTAGTTCCTCCATTAATGTTATAGATGATTGTCTTATCTCAGAGTGCTTTGTACAATACAGATTCTATTATTACAATACTATAATGCAATAGACAATTTTACATTAATTTAACTTCTTATTGTGAACATAATCATTCACAACCGGTATGCCAGTGATTTAGTATGAATTTAATTAAAGACAATTTTCTTCCCACAATAATAGTGCAAAATGAACCATTTAAATGTTGTCAATTTCATTCAAAAGTAGATAATGGCAAGGGGTTTAGAACTGCCCTTAAAAGTCACTTTTACAGGGGGGGTGGGGGGGTGGGTTTACCCCCAAAAGTCACTTTTGGGGGGGCTTAGAACCGCCCTCAAAAGTTACTTTTGGGGGCGGTTTCGATCTCTTTCAGAACCACCCCTAAAAGTCAAAAATTTTAGCGTCGGTGCTATGAGGGGCAGTTTTGTAAAGACATCCTCCAAAGCTAAAACCGCCCCAAAAAGTGACTTTTGGAGGCGGCAAATGACCACCCCTAAAATTCAAATTTGTTGTAGTGTGGAAACATAATAGTATGTTTTTGTAAGGGTTAGAAGTTCCACTAACATTCTAGAATACAAACTAATATTCAAAATGAGGGTATCTTTAGCCATCATTGTTGTCTCCTTGAGGCTATTTAGTGCAGTGAAAGTTGGACATTAACATTTAACACTCGCGAAAGATAAGAGATGTAGAAATAAATATTAATTGAGTTAATTGATACAATTTGCTAGCATCTTTTCATTATGGTTTAATTACTTACTCTACATGACCATCCCTAACTACCAATACAAACTGTTATCCATTAACTTGATTGGTCACTAACACTCATGATATTTATTACACATTAATACATAATATATCATGTATCCTAATATATTATTGAGTGTCACTTATTCTAGCACCTCGTCTTAACACAAAATATTTTTTTTTTTTAACTCCCCTCAATATAAAATCCATAGAAACTTACTCAATAACAAAGAATAATTACAAAAGTTGAAGGGAATTCTTGTTCAGTCTTCAATAATGCAACACTTATCTAGTTCTTAATATCTAAACACTACATTCTATTATATGATGCAGGTTGTGTTGGTAAAGAAATGTATGCAATGTCATATCAACCAAGTTTTGCATTGGGACATCAAAGATAGTTTCCTGATTTTATCAATATTTTTTCTTCTCTTTCTTTCATTATGAGATATGATTATTGAAACACGTGTTTGAGCATGAAATTTTATGATTTAAATATGATATTATCTACCAATTGATAATAATGGGATTCTAAAGGTTATGGATTTTTTCATGACAAGATCTTTCTGTAGTGACCAAAATGGAAACCTAACCAATATAGCAATCACATTGTGATATATGTAATTGAAATATGACCTATTTTATGATCATAGTAAATTTTGTCTATATTATTAATGATTTCTTGTTTACAATGCAAATCTAGATGGAACTTCTTTAGAGTGTTGATTTTATGTTCTAATGTTATGTATATTCCCCTAGAGCTTCCATTTCTGGCTTCTTTGGTTCTTTATGTTAGAAACAGTAAGCTCACTGCCATCGAGTATTCCTATGACATGGAAGGTTTTGCATTCATATTTAAATGGATGGTGTTCATAGTCCTTAGGCAGTTATACCCATTTCCAACATTTGCATAATGACTATAGAGTATAGTCCTATGCCCTGTCATGATTGTAGTTTGTTAAGTATATCCGATTCTATTCCTTCTCCCAGTGTTTCAAGTCATGACTGGTTTTCCAAAGAAAAAGATAAAAATAAAACCTCATCCTATACTCTATGGCCCCATGAATATGCTGATAACCAATGTTGTTGGGGATCATGTAGATCTCCCAGTGAAAGCAATGCAACAACACCCTGGGAAGTGAATAAACATTATGAATTGGCATCACAATATATCCTAACCATTTGTCCCTGTGGATATTCATTAGCTTGATGGAAGAAGGAACTTTTCTCATCCCATGGTGGATAGGATCCATGTGAAGCGCCAACTATTGGGTTGATCATCCTCTTTTGATTCTCCTTATTGCTCCACTTATACATGGCTCTAGGATGATCATGCTTATCTAATATATCCTTGGCATCCACACTAAGATAATTGTTGTTTATAGGTCTCATATAGTGGTACACTTACGGTTCCTAGAAAAGGTTTATGGATTTTCGATAACCTGCTTGATCATATACTGTAAAATTATACAATCTATCATCATTTTTCGACCATTAGATACTCAAATTTGTGTATTGACCTTTTTTACCATTATAAAGGACTCTGTAAGTTAGGTTCCCAAATTCTTAAAGGGTGTTAGTTGTCAGAACCCCAAATTTTCACAAAAATTTTCATTTTTTAATGTAACATAAAATGTCTAATGTCGCAGTTGGATAACTACTAGCAGTTAGCGAAAAAATGAAGCAGTTAACAAAAGTAGTTATTAACTTCAAACACATAAAAACTAATACCACTTTAGTTTTGATATGCTATGTATATGACACGCATTCAGTTGCTTCTGGATGTACTGATGATTTGATTTTGTCAAGTAGGTGAGAAGTTATGTTCTAAACTAGGGCTTACTTAGCAATTGCTAACTCAGCTGGATTTCTGGTTCTTACAGGTTCAACAAGTAGATTTTTTAACAAGTAGGAGTTTGTTTAAGCGTTAAATCCAGATGTGCTTCTTTAACATATATAAAATGCTAGAGGAAAATCTGATTAATAGAGCTCAAGGATACTATGAGGTAAGTAACTTTTTTTTATTTGTTTTGCATCTATGACAGTATTTAAGTTTATGTCATAAAGACCAATATCCTTGACATACTAAATGCCTTTCACCAGCATGACTTCTACTTAAGAATTCGTCTTTCCAGCTATAAGCTAAAGTTACTCACAAGTTTTACTAATGAGCATAGAGCTCATAATTTAATATAAAGTCACTTTTACTGAAACAAGAGTTTACTGCTATTACTATTTCTAATATCTATATACTGCTTATAAGCATGAAAATAAATCTAAGGCCTTCAAAGAAAAATCTTACAATAGAACCCTTAGCTCTACTTTTAATTTTGCTCTAGTAGAGGAGAATTATCAGCTACAATTATAAATGTCTACTTGCATTAATAGTCATCAATCTTTAATTTCGACCTTCCAAGTTTCATCATATCACAAGTATTGTAGTAAAATTCCATTAACATATCACTTTATAATAATACTAAGTATTTTTACCTTTGACTTAGATAGTCTTACCACCTTGTAATTACTGAGTGTAATCTAAATATTGGTTTGGATTAATATGAGTTTGGTCTTTTATGGAAACCAAGAGATTACTAACTTCCAAGGAGTCTTCCAACTATAACACTGTCTACAACACTATTGACCTATAGCAATTGTAAGAGTCATGTTTGTGTAGAATATACTCCCTATCTTTTACTTACATAAAAATATGAACCTAGGATATTGACATTATCAGCTTTGATTTTACATAACCCTAAATCAAACATAGCATTATTCATTTAATATATAGTTTGTAAGAAGAATCATTAGGAGTGCTATTGACAACGGTCAAAGGCATAGCTCCAATATTGATCTTCCACTTATATACTTTTACCAATCATGTTGATCTTAATGTTATCAAATGCAATTGATAATAGTATATATATGTTTCCACCATTGAATGATTATAGTGATATTGAAAGGAAATGATAAGAATGATTTATTAAAGACCATACTAATAGTTATAATGAATAAATGACTTCACCGAGAGGTTGATTGCAATGTTAACCTAAATGACAATGATACGATGCCAAAACATTATCATCATGGTTACCATATAAATCATTGGCAATAATTTTGTTTTTCCCGACAGTGCAGGATAACTATACTATTCAACCCACTGCTAACTAAATATTTCGGTGGGCACGTGGAGCAGCCTCCACCATGCAATGGTCGATTTATAAACTCACATGAAAACCCTATCCTCCTCATTTCCTTCGAGGGTTTGGCTCTTCACTATCTAGTTTTTCTTCGCGGCCATGAGACACTGGCTGGTTTAGCATATGACAGTCCTTAAATCAGTAGTATAGTGCTATATCGTTGTGCAGAGTTAAGAGTTCACTGCTTGTAATCGTGGTTTCGTTATGGAAGTTTAAGAACGCTGTGAGGGTAGTTTTCTTATCTCTGTCAGTTGTTTAGAGAGCTGGGCATAGTGTTACCCCTATCTCTACTCATGGCTTTCTCCTTCGTCGGTGTAAACTATAATAAGAACCTCACTACCTCTGTCACAGGTTTGGCATGAGGGTTTCATTTCTCTAACGTGCAATCCTCGTACTGGTTTGGTTACCTCCTCGGCTCCATATTTCTTTTCTTACAGGTAAAGGCTTTTACCCTGCTATTATTTTAAATTCAAGTTACAGTTTAGTGCTAGAAATATAGTATCTAACTAAATGCATTCGGTCATGCTAAAGCAGGTTATAGTTGGATACGGGCTTGGAAGAAATCTTTCCAACACTGGTTGACTTCATGGCCAAAACAGGTAAGCCCCAGTTTAACATGGCATTTCCCTGCTTGCAAAGGTTAATGGAAAGGGGTTATAGTTTGAAGGGAAGCATGGCTTCGATTCCTCCAATGTTTAGATTCTTTGTTTCAGATATTACTTAGTTTGTTGTTAAAACCCTTGCATGTTGCTAGGTAGCTCTGGCTTATAAGCCATGACTTGTATTTAGTTTTTCCTTAACTTGTAATAGGGATTACAAACTTACGGCTTGGTAATATCATACTTTGAATCTTAAGATATGGAGGTTTCTCATGTACTCATGGTTTTAAATTGACTTCTGTTTCGAATACTCTGTTATCTATACTTTGTCTTGTAAATGATATTACTGTAAAATAGGTTGTTCTTCTTTACTGTCAGCGAAGTAAAATTGATGTTAATGAAATCTTTCGTAAGTAAATAAGTTATTGTGAAGACTGTAAATCAGTCATAAAGTAAAATTTATAAATTTATACTTATTAGTTCACGATATAATAGCTAGGGTTAATGGAAATGAAACCCTTGCACTTTTAATTTAATTATTACTTGGGCACTATTCTAGTATGCTTTAGTTTCATTATTATAGGTTTATTGTTGTTCATTAATCTGTTAACTATATAATTATTTTACTTGTTTATAAAAGTTATTTGTCTTAAGGAAAGACTGTAAATAGTCTAAAGTATGAGTTGTAATCTTCTTGTAAAATTTGTTTACACAGTTATCAAAGTAGATGGATTTAAACTTAAATAACTTAACTTATAAATAGATAAATTAATTGTTAGGGTTTCGACCTCTAGGTTTTTCTTTCACAGGTTATAATCTTGTCTGGTAAATTTAATTGTTTCCTGAATAAGTAATTTATTAGTTTTGTTCTATTTAATGTTTACATTTACATTTGTATTTGTCTACTGTTATGTAACTTGGAAATTATTTAGAGATCTGTAAAGATTAGAACAATAACTCTGTAACTCTGTTTACTTTTCATAAATAGATAGTTTGTAAATATAACCCTATTCTGGTTTATACTAAGTAATAGTTTAAGATTTTAGTTAATAGATTTAAAAGATAAACTGTGTGGTTAATAACTTGTTTATATACTTAGCTGTTATCTTCTATAAGCTTTTATTTGATCAGTATACTATTACTGTAACTCTAATGTAGTTTACTGTTTCTTTTTCTACATTTTTATTTAGTTATACTAAGTAAAACCAGTAAACACAAATAAATCATAACAATGTTTTCCTTCATAATATTTTAAAAATTGAAATAAATTTACTCTGCTATTTATAGATACACAATCCTACCTACTATTTTCATTCTCTCATTTACTTAAAGCATTCTATCTGTGCTAGAGTATGACCTGGTTTCCAGGTGTGGAAAAACACATTTTAGAAATTTATTTTCATTCTAACACGTTATTCTCTAAATCCATTTCATTTCTATAACAATCTAATAAGAATACTAAATCTAACATTTCACAAACTGAACTGTTAACATTCATATAGCAGTTAAAATAAGATTTATTTAACTAACACAGTAAAATAAAATAATGTAGAACCTGTTAAGGATAGATGACAACAGCTTTAGGAGGCCGTTCCTCCCTACCAATCTCTTGGAGAGCGCTCAAACAACGCTTCCTCAGGACCCCCGAGCCTATTCCTGGTCTTCTTGGCTGAGAACTGGTGGAGAATGCAAACAGTAGAACCCTCTATCAACTGAATAGTTCAATACCTCAGTAAAATACTCTGCTCTCAGTAGTATGATCTTCAGCTTAAAATCTGCACTAGATCAATCAACAGTTATCCCCTCAAACACTTTCCAAATTTCCCTTCCATTGAATTTATCTGAAGTACACTCATTCAACCTGAATGATCACTTCTCTAGAATGAGCAGCCTTAGCTCTCTTCAATGGGAATTTTTATAAATATTGCCTAGGTCTTTTGGGTTAGTTTTCATTAATTGAGCCACCTGCTCTAATTCCACTTTCTTAAGGAATCATGACCACAAATGTAGGGAGGTTTCCACCTCCAACAATTGGAAGTGGTTTGAGGATACTACCACATGTCAGTTTACTCTCCACGACCAGTAAACACTCTTTTAATAGCTCTCCTAAGCTATTTTCTCCTCATTTATTTATTTATAATAAAATATTCAGAATTTACATTAAATATCCTTAACCCCACTGGGTCATCAATTACAACTTAGCATAAAATTTAATAGATTGTTCCTCAAATAATATAAAATTGTTTTTGCAAAATTGGGGCATGTGACATACACACCCCCTTAAATTATAACATCGTCCTCGATGTTATTTATTCTTCGTCCTCAGAATTCCCCTGGAACAGAATTGGATATGCATCCCGCATATTACTTTCTGATTCCCAAGTGGCTTCCTCTAGACTAAGGTGCTTCCATTGCACCTTCACCTGACCAATGGTGCGGTTCCAAAGTGTGATCTCCCTCCGCCCGAGGATACAGTCCGGTTCCACCAGAAAATCTCCTTCTGGTTCCACCTGTACATCATTCCAATTAACAACATGAGTAGCAACATGAACATATTTCTTTAATACAGAAAAGTGAAAAACATTATGAACTGTCAAATTTGGTGGTAAAGCTAACTGATAGGCTACCTGTCCAATCCTGGACAGTATTTCAAAAGGACCACAGTAACGAGGTGCTAGTTTTGCAAAACTACCCAACCTTAGATAACTCTTTTTGGGTCTCACCTTGATGAACACATGTTCACCTACCTGAAACTCTTTTGGAGTTCTTTTAAGGTTTGCTTGACTCTTCTGTTGATCTTGCGCAGTTTTCATATTACCTTGTACCTGCTTTACAATTTCTTCCATTTCTTTCAATAGTTCAAGACCTAATACTAGTCTGTCCACCGGATTACTCCAAGAGATAGGAGTGTTACACTTCCTTCCATACAAGATTTCGAAAGGACTAAATCTGGTTGAAGCTTGATAATTATTATTATAAGCAAATTCCACTAGGTGCAAATAATCCTCCCATTTACCTGGCTAATCTTTTACATACATTCTTAGTAAATCTTCTAGCACTTGGTTTACTCTTTCAGTCTTTCCATCAGTTTGACGATGGAACGAAGTACTAAAATTTAGTGTAGTATTTAATCCTTTAAACAAATATTTCCAAAAGCTAAGTGTAAATTTAGGGTCTCTATCTGAGATTATAACTTTCGGTATCCCATGCAATCGGAAAATTCTCTTTAGAAAGATATTAGCTATGTTTGCAGCTTTATATGTAGTTTTAATAGGTACAAAGTGGGTTGCTTTACCCAATTTGTCAACTACTACCATTACAGAATCATTTAAATTCTGATTTTTAGGCAGTCCAGTAACAAAATCTAGACTAATTATCTCCCATTTTCATCTAGGAATGGACAATGGCTGAAGTAATCCAGCTGGGTGTTGATATTCAGTTTTTACCTACTGACATTCAAAACACCTAAAAATATATTATGTCAGTTTAGTCTTCATATTTGGCCAAAAATATTATTTTCTTAACATATTTATAGTCTTCTGATAACCTGGATGGCCTGAGTATGGAGTTTTATGAATCTCATCTAAAATTAACAACTTAACTTTAAGTACATTAGGTACATACATTCTGTCTTTATACAGTAAAAATATTTTTTCATTCAAACTGTACCCTTTACTTAAGTTTTCTGTTGGATTTTCTTTCGTCTCTTTGCTTGTAAATTTTGGTAAATTTCATCTTGTTCTATTCCTGCTTTAAGCTGTTCTTCCAAATCTATTGTATAAGTGCTGATAACTGCTACAAAGTTCAGCCTTGCATTTCTACTTAATGCGTTAGCAACTTTATTTTCTTTCCCTTTAATGTGCTGAATTTCGAAATCATACTCACTTAGAAAAGTTAGCCACCTAGCTTGTCTAGCATTTAGATTAGGTTGATCTAACAGATATTTTAGTCCTTTATTATCTGTCATTAGAATGAATTTTCTTCCAATTAAATGATGTCACCACATCTTTAGATCATGTATGAAAGCAGCTAATTCCAGGTCATAAGTTGCATAATTCTTTTCATGAATTTTTAATTTCCTAGACTCATAAGCAATAACATGCCCTTCTTGAGTCAATACTCCACCTAAACCATCATTGCAGGCGTCAGTACACACTACAAAATATTTATTTGGATCAGTTATTCTTTAAATAGGTGCGCTGATTAATAAAGTTTTTTACTTTTTAAAACTATCCTTGCATTTCTGATTCCAATCAAATTTATTTCCCTTCTTCTGCAAAGAAGTTATCGGATTTGCGATTTTCGAAAATCCTTCAATGAAACTCTTGTAATAACCGGTAATTCCCATGAAGGATCGAACATCAGTTATGTCTTTAGGAACTGGCCAATCTTCAATCGCCTTTATCTTTTCGGGATCCACCGAAATTCCTTCCTTCGTCACCACATGACCTAAGTACTGGATTTTATCCTTAAAGAAATCGCATTTACTAAACTTTGCGAAGAGTTGATGATCTCGTAACTCTTGCAAAACAATTTTTAAATGTTCTTTATGCTCTTCTTCAGATTTTGAAAATATTAATATGTCGTCGATAAACACGACCACAAACTTATCTAGATACTTATGCATTACATTGTTCATTAAACACATAAAAACAGATGAAGCATTATTAAGCCCAAATGGCATGACGACAAAGTCGTAATGGCCATATCGAGCCCTAAAATATGTTTTAAAGATGTCTTCATCTTTAATCCTTATTTGGTGATATCCAGACCTTAAATCAATTTCGAAAACACCATAGCTCCTCGTAGTTGATCAAACAGATCATCTATGTGGGGCAATGGGTATCTATTTTTAATAGTCATCTTATTCAACTGACGGTAATCTATGCAAATTCGTAGAGTTCCGTCCTTTTTCTTAACGAAGATGACAAGTGCCCCCCAAGGAGACACATTGGGCTGAATATACTTCTTGTCAATAAGTTCTTTTAATTGTGATTTATGTTCATTAAGTTCAAGTATGTTCATCCGATAAGGGGCCTTTGAGCTAGGTACTGCACCAGGTACCAATTCAATGGTAAAATCTAGTTCCATTTTCGGAGGTAGTCTCGAAATTTCTTCCAGAAATACATCTGCATACTCTTTTAAAACTGGTATATCCTCCAATTTTAATTTATCTGTATTATTTAGATTTTCCTCATTAGTTACTGTTACTGTATAAGCCTTACAACCTTTCCTAACATCTCTCTTAAGATATAGAGCAGAAACCTACCTTATGGTTGTTTTTCTAGGGATTCCCTTTACACTTATTGATTTTCCATCATTATTTATACGAGTAAAGGTTTTATCATAACAGCTTAGGATCACCCTATGTTGCTCTAACCAATCCATACCAATTAGTATATCGTAAGAACCAAGAGGTAGTAAATTAATCTTTACAACAGTTTCAAATTGATCCATAACTACTGCACATTTCTTTACAAAACAAGTTGCCTTCCTTTTTGCACCAGTGGCTAACTGAACCAACCAAGAACTTTCAAATTTTTCAACAGGAAACTTACATTTTTCTACCAATTTAGGTGAAATATAACTTACACTAGCTCCTGGATCAATTAAAATAGTTATACGGGTTTGGTTTATCTTACCTTCTACTTCCACCATGGAAGTTTGATAGTCTTCCCGTCGATTCTCCAAGGCTGCATTGATCCTGGGCATAGTCCTCGCTAAATCTCCTACAATCATCTCCTCCTGTATTGTATCGATATTACTGACAGTCTTTTTCTGATTAGGACAGACTGAGGCATAATGTGGGCCATTACACTCCTAGCACTTTATGGGTTCTTTGCGTTCAAAGTTCTTTGTGTAATTACCATTATTATTAGCAGACTCTTCACCCTTTGGATTATTTTGATTGTTTGGTGAATTATTTTTATTCCCTTGTAAATTCTTGTTAGGAAAGTTTCTGGCCTTATTATTTTTAGAATTCCGATTAGGCACAAATTATTTCTTCTTTTGATCATAATTGTTATTATTCTTTTTCCCCTTCCAGTTGGCCATGCTCTCCTTCTTTCGATTTTGTTCATAACAAAAATTGGATTTCCTCATAGCTTCTTCCAGAGTTTTTGGATTGTCATACTCAATCCTATCATTTATGTGATAAGGTAAACAGCTGAGGAACCACTGTACCTTCAATTTTTCATCTACAAGGTATGGCACATACCTAAGCAGACTTAAAAACTTGATGTTCAAATCTTTCATAGTCATTATTCCTAGTTTAAGCTCATAGAATTCTTTTGCTCTTTCTTCATAGTACTGCTCCTTTTTAAAGTAGTTCTTGAAGGTACTCCAATTTATGTTTTTCTCTCTAATACCTTTCACTCTCTTTAAATCTTGCCACCATATATCAGCCTTCCCTGAAAGATTGTAGATAGCCATTCTAGCCTTTAATTGGTTATAATAGTTATAAATCTAGAAGTACTTCGTCCCAGATAACCAGGATTCTGCTTCCTCCCCCTTCTCAGTTTCTCTATTAAATGTTGGTGGTTTAATCTTTTTAAACTCCCTAGAAATCTCCTCATAAGGTTTATATTTTCTCTTTTTAGTATAATGGTTGTCATCACTACTATCACTAGTGGAATGAAAATTATGTTGATCACCAAATACTTCTGAAGATGTTTTGCTTTCATTTTTAGTCTGTTTAGTCTTTTTATACTTATGTTGGTAACTTATATCTTTTGAATCAGCTCTTTTACCCCTTCCCTCGGCATGAAATATTTCTGTTAGGATCTAATTCAGCTCCTCCCGAGCTCTCAGAATCCTCTCATTTTCCTTTTTAACAGATTCCATTTCATATTTTAATTCTTTTACTATTTGTAAAAGTTCTGAGGAATTAGTGGTTATGTCTTTTTGTATTGGTTATCTTTGTAAGTTTTCTTGTTCAGTTAAGGGAGATTCCTCTTCCACATATTCCTCCAGTCTTTCCATGCCTGTTGTTAATCTCAGAAACAAATTTCTCTATTGAATAACATTAAAAGAAAACAACATCAGTAAAATCATTAAATACATTGTTTCCTATAAGCAAGTTGAGCTTCATCAAGGCCTAGTGTTTGAACCTTGTGCTCTGATACCACATATCAGAACCCCAAATTTTCACAAAAAAATAAATTTTTTAATGTAACATGAAATGTCTAATGTCGCAGTTGGATAACTACTAGCGGCTAGCAGAAAAAATGAAACACTTAACAAAAGTAGTGATTAACTTCAAACACATACAACTTTAATACCACTTTAATTTTTATATGCTATGTATATGACCTGCATTCAGTTGCTTCTTGTTGTACTGATGATTTGATTTTGTCAAGTAGGTGAGAAGTTATGTTCTAAATTGGGGCTTACTTAGCAATTGCTAACTCAGCTGGATTTTTGGTTCTTATAGGGTCAACACGTAAATTTTTGAACAAGTAGGAGTTTGTTTAAGCACTAAATCCAGATGAACTTCTTTAGCATATTTAAAATTCTAGAGTAAAATTTGATTAATAGAGCTCAAGGATACTATGAGGTAAGTAACTTTTTTTTTATTTGTTTTTCATCTATGACAATTTTTAAGTTTATGTCGTAAAGACCAATATCATTGACATACTAAATGTCTTTCACCAGCATGACTTCTACTTAAGAATTCGTCTTTCCAGCTATAAGCTAAAGTTACTCACAAGTTTTACTAATGAGCATAGAGCTCATAATTTAATATAAAGTCACTTTTACTGAAACAAGAGTTTATTGCTATTGCTATTTCTATTATCTATATACTGCTTATAAGCATGAAAATAAATCTAGGGCCTTCAAAGAAAAAGCTTACAATAGAACCCTCAGCTCTACTTTTAATTCTTCTCTAGTAGAGGAGAATTATCAGCTACACTTATAAATGTCTACTTGCAATAATAGCCATCAAGCTTTAATTTTGACCTTCCAAGTTTCATCATATCACAAGTATTGTAGTAAAATTTCATTACCATATCGCTTTATAATAATACTAAGTATTTGTACCTAGGACTTAGATAGTCTTACCACCTTGTAATTACCGAGTGTAATCTAAATATTGTTTTGGTTTAATATGAGTTTGTTCCTTTATGGAAACCAAGAGATTACTAACTTCCAAGGAGTCTTCCAACTATAACACTGTCTACAACACTGTCGACTTATAGCAATTGTAAGAGTCATGTTTATGTAGAAGATACTCCCTATCTTTTACTTACATAAAAAAATGAACCTAGGATATTGACCTTATCAGCTTTGATTTTACATAACCCTAACTCAAACATATCATTATTCATTTAATATATAGTTTGTAAGAAGAATCATTAGGAATGATATTGACAAAGGTCAAAGGCATAGCTCCAATATTGATCTTCCACTTAAATACTTTTACCAATAATTGATCTTAATGTTATCAAATGCAATTGATAATAGTATATATACATTTCCACCATTGAATGATTATAGTGATATTGAAAAGCAATGATAAGAATGATTTATTAAAGACCATAATAATAGTTATAATGAATAAATGACTTCACCGAGAGGTTGATTGCAATGTTAACCTAAATGACATGATACGATGCCAAAACATTATCATCGTGGTTACCATATAAATCATTGGCAATAATTTTGTTTTTCCCGACAGTGCAGGATAACTATACTATTCGACCCACTGCTGACTAAATATTTTAGTGGGCACGTGGAGCATCCTCCACCATGCAATGGTCGATTTATAAACACACATGAAAACCCTATCCTCCTCATTTCCTTCGAGGGTTTGGCTCTACACTGTCTGGTTTTTCTTCGTAGCCATGAGAGGCTTGCTGGTTCAGCATATGACAGTCCTTATATCAGTAGTATAGTGCTATATCGTTGTGCAGAGTTAAGAGTTCACTGCTTGTAATTTTGGTCTCATTCTGGAAGTTTAAGAACATTGTGATGGTAGTTTTTCTTATCTCTGTCAGTTGTTTAGAGAGCTGGGCATAGTGTTACCCTTGTCTCTACTCGTGGCTTGCTCCTTCGTCGGTGTAAACTATAATAAGAACCTCGCTACCTCTGTCACAAGTTTGGCATGAGGGTTCTGTTTCTCCAACGTGCAATCCTCATATTGGTTTGGTTACCTCCTCGGCTCCAGATTTCTTTGCTTATAGGTAAAGGTTTTTACCCTGCTATTATTTTAAATTCAAGTTATAGTTTAGTGCTAGAAATACAGTATCTAACTAAATGCATTCGGTCATGTTAAATCAGGTTACAGTCGGCTACGAGCTTGGAAGAAACCTCTCCATAGCTGGTTGACTTCATGGCCAAAACGGGTAAGCCCGGATTTAACGTGGCATTTCCCTGCTTGCAAAGGTTAATGGAAAGGGGTTACAGTTTGAAGGGAAGCATGGCTTCGGTTCCTCCAATGTTTAGATTATTTGTTTCAGATATTACTTATTTTGTTGTTAAAAACCTTGCATGTTGTTGGGTAGCTCCGGCTTATAAGCCGTGACTTGTATTTAGTTTTTTCTTAACTTATGATAGGGATTACAGCCTTACGGCTTGGTAATATCATACTTTGAATCTTAAGATATGGAGGTTTCTCCTGTGCTCATGGTTTAAAATTGACTTCTGTTTTGAATACTTTGTTATCTATACTTTGTCTTGTAAATGATATTACTGTAAAATAGGTTGTTCTTGTTTATTGTCAGTGAAGTAAAATTGTTGTTAATGAAATCTTTTGTAAGTAAATATGTTATTGTGAAGACTGTAAATCAGTCATAAAGTAAAATTTATAAATTTATACTTATTAGTTCAGGATAGAATAGCTAGGGTTAATGGAAATGAAACCCTTGCACTTTTAATTTAATTATTACTTGGGCACTATTCTAGTATGCTTCAGTTTCATTATTATAGGTTTATTGTTCTTCATTAACCTGTTAACTATATAATTATTTTACTTGTTTATAAAAGTTATTTGTCTTAAGGAAAGACTGTAAACAGTCTAAAGTATGAGTTGTAATCTTCTTGTAAAATTTGTTTACACAGTTATCAAAGTAGATGGATTTAAACTTAAATAACTTAACTTATAAATATATAAATTAATTGTTAGGGTTTCGACCCTCAGGTTTTTCTTTCACGGGTTATAAGCCTGTCTCGTAAATATAATTGTTTTTTGAATAAGCAATTTCTTATTTTTGTTCTATTTAATGTTTACATTTACATTTGTATTTGTTTACTGTTCTGTAACTTGGAAATTATTCAGAGCTCTATAAAGATTAGAACAATAACTCTGTAACTCTGTTTACTTTTCATAAATAGATTGTTTGTAAATATACCCCTATTCTGGTTTATACTAAGTAATAGTTTAAGATTTTAGTTAACATATTTAAAAGATAAACTGTGTGGTTAATAACTTGTTTATATACTTAGCTGTTATCTTTTATAAGCTTTTATTTGATCAGCATACTATTACTGTAACTCTAATGTAGTTTACTGTTTCTTTTTCTGCATTTTTATTTAGTTATACTAAGTAAAAACAGTAAACACAAATAAATCATAACATTGTTTTCCTTCATAATATTTTAAACATTGAAATAAATTTACTCTGCTATTTACAGATACACAATCCTACCTACTATTTTCATTCTCTCATCTACTTAAAGCATTATATCTGTGCTAGAGTACGACCTGGTTTCCAGGTGTGGAAAAACACAGTTTAGAAATTTATTTTCATTCTAACACATTATTCTCTAAATCCATTTCATTTCTATAACAATCTAATAAGAATACTAAATCTAACATTTCACAAACTAAACGGTTAACATTCATATAGCAGTTAAACTAAGATTTATTTAACTAACACAGTAAAATACAATAACGTAGAACCTATTGAGGACAGACGACAACAGCTTTAGGAGGTCGTTCCTCCCTACCAATCTCCTAGAGAGTGCTCAAACAACGCTTCCTCAAGACCTCCGAGCCTGTTCCTGGTCTTGTTGTCTGAGAACTGGTGGAGAATGCAAACAGTAGAACCCTCTGTCAACTTACTAGTTCAATACCTCAGTAAAATACTCTGCTCTCAGTAGTATGATCTTTAGCTTAAAAGATGCACTAGATCAATCAGCAATTATCCCCTCAAACACTTTCCAAATTTTCCTTTCATTTAATTTCTCTGAAGTACACTTATTCAGCCAGAATGATCACTTCTCTAGAATGAGCAGCCTTAGCTCTCTTCAATGGAAATTTTGATAAAGATTGCCTAGGTCTTTTGGGTTAGTTTTCAGTAATTGAGCCACCTGCTCTGATTCCACTTTCTTGGGGAATCATGAACACAAATGTAGGGAGGTTGCCACCTGCAACAGTTGGAAGTGGTTTGAGGATGCTGCCACATGTTAGTTTTCTCTCCACCCAGTCTCCTCCACCAATTTGACCAGTAAATAGTCTTTTAATAGCTCTCCTAAGTTGTTGTCTCCTCATTTATTTATTTATAATAAAATATTCAGAATTTACATTAAATATCCTTGACCCCACTGGGTCATCAATTACAACGTAGCATAAAATTTAACATATTGTTCCTCAAATAATATAAAATTGTTTTTTGCAAAATTGGGGCATGTGACATTAGCTCAATGGAAGAGCACCTTCCTTACAAGAAGGAGGTTGGTGGTTCGATTCCTCCATGGCATAATGATATTATAATATCGGTTACAAACAACTAAATTAGTAGGAAAAAAATAAGAGATAAGTGACCAAACAATGGGATATAAGTGACTAAACAAAATGACCAAAAAAACTACTAAAAACGACTAAATTAGTGACCAAAAAATGAGAGATGCGAAACTAGGCATTAAAAAGGATGCAACACGTGGCGCTAATGATGAAGCCAAACATGGCGTTGATATGATAGAAAAATAAGATGTGAAACTAGACATTAAAAAGGATGCAACACGTGGCTCTAATGATGAGCCAAACATGGCATTGATATGGTTGCAAAATAAGACGTTACTTTGGATGCAAAACATGGCTCTACATAGGAAGCAAAATATGGTGCAACAATATAAGAAATATTTTGTGTCATTTTGGTAGCAAAGCATGATGCAAAAAAGGAAGAAAAATTTGGTGCAAATTTGGAAGCAAAAATTGGCACATATTTGGAAGTAAAACATGGTGCAAAATGGGATGCTAAAGTGGTAGCAAAAATGGATGCAATATTGGATGCTAATTTGGATTCTAACATGGTGCTATTAAGGATGCAAATATGGTGCCAATGGGGATGTCATTTAAGAAGAAAAAGAGGACACTCGCTAGGAAGCAAAATAGGATGTTATTTAGGAAGCAAACCTCGACATTGTTTAGGAAGCAAAGTTGGACGCTATTCTGGAAGCAAAAAAATAGACGCTATTTTGGACGTCATAAAGGATGCTATCTAGTAAGCAAAAAAAGACGTTTTTTGAGATGCTTTAAGTTTTGTCCATTTAGTGTCCCATTTAGCATCTATTTTGAGCACTCAATGTAAAAATAATTTACACTAAAAAAGGACGCTAAATGGGATGCTAATTCCAGGATTTGTTGCAGTGAACAGCTTCAATCCAATACTCATTTGATAGCTTCTTATGTAACAACATGCTACGTGCCATGTTCATGATGGTATGGTTCTTTCGTTCAACAACTCCATTTTGTTGTGGAGTGTATCTGATGGTGAACTGTCTCTAGATGCCATGCTGCTTGCAAAAATATGTAAACTCATGTGAATCATACTCCCCTTCCTGCTTTTCCCCCATGCAGTGTGCCAATCCCTTGATTGTTCCACATCTTTGGTTATCCCCCTCACGCTTCTAATCAAGGAAACATCATTGCCTTGTTAGTTGCAGGTATCCCTCTGTCGACATCAACACATCTATTCCAAAGGATAGACCCAGAGGTCCCTGTATCCTTGTTTCACCCACCTCATTAATGAGTTCCTTGGACCACTTGAAAGGATTCATTAGTGCCTCTAGGGTTGGTTGTATCTCACATGCTCAAATTCAGCTACATCATATCAACGTTGAGATTCGTACATGGTATTGGTCTGTTCATTATTTGGTCAAAGACCACGTTTGTCACTTGAATCTAGTACATTAGTGAGTCTACTATGGGGCCCATGAAGTTTCATGTCCTTTGTGATTTTCGGGTTGCATTGGTGACAGTGTTCAGAATCCCATCAATATCATGCTTCCATGTATCTCCAGTACCTAATTTTGTATATTGTACCACTTAGATTTTGACTCTCAGTCCTTGAGTCAATCCAGTTATGTACACCTCCAAAACTAGTAGAGCATCAATTGTGATGATATTGCATTCCATGAGAATTCCATTGTTCCTATGTATCAGGTCTTCAGATCAGCATTTGTATTTAGTCTCCCATTGAGGCCACCATTATGTATCACCATTTGTATATATATTGATCGGCTCCCAGGTTTTGAGCCTTGATCCCCATTATTTATTCTTTTGACATTGTTATGAGCATGGGTATTCCCACCTCGTCGATATACATTTCACACATTATATGTATCTCATCCATTTTTTAGAAGTAATACAAAACCAAAATCCACTGTAGTTCAAATAAGGAAGCTCCACTCCTCTGCGGTCCTCTCCAGTCTCTCTACTATTGTCACCATTTTCCCATGATCCTATAATGTCTTTCGGCCATACAATGAGCTAAACCATAGTCATGCATAGCCATAAATTATATTCCCACCGTTATTTCCTTCATTTTGACCTTCACAATTGTATTTCCACTAAAAATGGTCTAAGACATCATTATTCCTTCCTATAAATGAAGGGATGATGAACATTTATTGTGTTTTATCCCCACTCTCTCCCAAAAAGGGTAAAAAACCCTAAAAAAGAGAATGGGTCAAAAAACCCTAGATAAATAACATGGACAATAAAACACCATGGGTCAAAAACCTAAGACCATACTATAAATACATTGTGAAGGACTCCTCCAAAACACTTTTTTCCATTTTGTCTCAGCCACACCATATACTTTTTCTATCATTATTCCCATATTTTTCCACGCCATTTCCCACGGTGTATGTTTAGTTCACTCTATACCCATTTGGATCCATTCCCCCCATTTGACAACAATTTGTGGAAGAAACTCAAGACCCAAACCATGGAGCTGCGGAACCACTTCCGAGGATGGCTATGGTGGCCCACTTTTAGAAAAGGTATTTTTGTTTTATTTTATGTGTTAGTCAGTTTTATGTATGTGAAAACCCTAAAACATATTTGTTATTGTTGTCTTGTTTATTTTGTTATTGTTGAACTCTTCCTTATGCTTTGGACAAGCAAAGGTTGGTGCTTTTTCACGTAGCTGGGGAGAAATCCCCACTACATCTTTCTCATGTAAGTTTTGAAGAGTCTTCTTCATAGTTCTCTATATTTCAACCAACAAAAGGAAAGTGAGTAAATTTCAAGTGACCAAATTCATCTCAAGTACATACATATACATAATTATGACCATGATCTACAAACTTGATGTGACTATTCATGACTGAAACTAGCCTAGTCTTAGCTCTGGATCTACCACTATGTTACCAGAAACAAGAAACAGAACACGAAACGAGAACGGTAGGAGAAATGAAGTTTGTAGGCTTCACATACAAGAAACAAGGAGAGAGAAAAACAACAAAATTGAAGGTAAAGAAGAGCCACAGCACCCACTTCCATTTTAATGGATATTTTCCAGGTAGCTAGAGAAAACATCACACTATTGTGGTCTTTTTAATAAAACACTATGATCCAACGGTTGGAGGTGGTTGCCACTAATCTATGAATGAAGAGATATAGTTGAGAAACTAGTGACATATATGAGTCTATAAAGGCCAAAAGCCTTATCTAGTAGATTAGAATGGATGCATATGATCCACTGGTGGAGGTGACTGCCACTAATATGTGAATGAAGAGATAGAGTTGAGCAACTAGTGACAAATATGAGTCTATAAAGACCAAGAACCTTATTTAACAGATTGGAATGGATGAATAGTTTGTGGCAAATAAAAATAACAATATTTAAAATAAAATAATTTATACTATAAATTTAAGTGACTCAATTTTTAAAAATATAACAAATACAAATATGAATCATTGCTAAAAATTTATAAAAATTACATCAACAAGACACATCAACACATCATATAACTTGTTATGGGTTTAATAACACATGCATGGTCTTAGTGAAATTTTGAATGTAATGAAGCTTCCTACATTGGCTCCTTCAAATGCCTCATTCCCTCAAAGAAGCGATAACTTTTAAATGAGATCAACTACAATACCAAATGACAATTTCTAAATTGTTTTACAGTACTCTAGCACAAAAGTGTAGATTCCTCATGCATGCTCTACCAATTGCAATTAAAGTTAATTTATCCTTAAAAATAATTGAAAATCACCTAACTTTAAAGGTAAAATTATAGCTGATGAATGTATGGTAACTATAATGAAGGAGAATCTATGCTCCATACTTTAAATCAAACTCTAAATCTTGAAACTAATCTTTACATCTATGGAATTTTCACATCTTGCCAACCGTAAGAAGGTTTCCATCCCCACCAAGTAGAAAAACCCAGCCTTTATTTTCCTCTTCCACTGCCAGAATTGAACCTAAACCTAACCTTGACCATAATCCTTCATTTTCTCCATGTGAAGGAAAAAATATCCCTCTAACAAGTAATACTTAGGGGAAATCAAACTCAAACTATTTTTTGAGGTCGAAATTCTTCACATTTCAAATATAGTGAGGAAATGAATAAGCTTCAGAAATTGCCCCCAATGCAGGTTGCTTTGTTGCATAGTTTGTGGTAATGTGGAGTCTTACATCCATAAAATAAATGATTGCAACATGAATTTCATAATAAAATCGATAAAATCATACATGATATGTAAATTTATTATTTTGTCTCCACATCGATATTTACAAACAGTATAACCGTCTAATTTCCACATTTCCCTATGAATTTCAAATTGAATGGAATTTTATAAAAATGAAACTTCGGGGTCTAATATCTAATTTTTATATTTCCCTCAAAAATTCAATCTCAATTTAATTTGATAAAAATGAAACTTGAGGTTC
Source organism: Pseudotsuga menziesii (assembly GCA_001517045.1). Taxonomy (NCBI): domain Eukaryota; kingdom Viridiplantae; phylum Streptophyta; class Pinopsida; order Pinales; family Pinaceae; genus Pseudotsuga; species Pseudotsuga menziesii. Next base: position 320,544 of record LPNX010879316.1, on the reverse strand, counting down.
TAATAAATGGTTCATACCTCTCATTTGGATAACAAATTTTTTCGTCCATGTCGCTCTGATCCTCTCCAACCTATGTAGTCCAAATGATCCAACTAGTAGCCGACAGGTTTTCCTTTGATAGGTTCACCTTCAACAAGTCCTCCTTATGTTCAGCTGACAAGTTCTCCTTCGACAGGTTCACCTCGACAAGTTTTCCTTTGATAGGTCCGCCTTTACATACAGCATACCAACATGCTCTGCGATGATTGAACTTCTGAACCGTTATAAATTATGTGTAACTGAACGTAGCGGGTAGGCACCCAAATGTATCAACATCCTATATAAGCATGTACATTATGTAATATAGACATCTTTCAGATCATCATCTGATTCCTCCATATTTCATGGAGCAGAAGTAATAAATTGGTTCGAATTCTTGCATATTGTCTGTGTGTATATTTCTTGTCGACCTAGTGTTTCCTACTTTCTTGTTATTTTTTATATGCTTATGCCATAACACTCAACTCATTCGGTCAACTGTTATCCCCAGTGGGCACCTGGGCATGACCCGGATCATTGGTATCAGAGCAATATCTTGTTCAGAGTCTTAAGTTACATAAGCACTTCCATCGAAGTTATTTAACTTATGCCTATTCAAACACGCATGCAAGCCCAACAAAACAAGCAGACACTTCCTTCGACTTCACAAAAGATGGTCAAAGAAGTAGAAAATAGACATGCAACTGACGAGACAAAGAAACTCATAGAAAAAGCATTATCTCGGCAGCAAACCGAAATGTTCGCTCAGTTCAGCGAGATTCTCATGAGAGTCACTGTGAACTCAGGGGAATCCTTGATGTGATCTCACTCTGCTAAAATCAGCCCCTTCAAAGTGAAAATGAATCTGGACATACCAAACCTTGAAGGCAAGATTGACGTAGAAATCGTTGACAATTGGGTACAACAATTGGAATCTTACTATGTGGTAAATCAACTCTCTGAAGTGGAAAAGATCACCACTACGTCCTTAAAGATGTCGACCTCTGTACACTGCTGGTGGGAGAATCTTTTGACAAAAATGGAAAAAGAAGAAGACCCCATCGACACATGGGTAAAATTTGTCCAATATGCCTGAAAGGAGTTCTACTCGCCCAAGTACCTTGAACAGTAGTACAATAAGTGGCAGTAGCTAAGGCAGTGGAAAGACCAGTCCGTACAGAGATACATCGACGAGTTCTATCGACTCATGGCTAGAATTGGCGTCCAAGAAGAAGAGAAATTGCTTTTCCTGAAGTACATCAATGGTTTACCCTCGTACATTCAGCAAGAGATGGAGTTTATGACTGTCAACACACTTGCGGATGTATTTCATTACACTAGCAAGCTTGAAGCTAAAAAAAAAGGAAAAATATGTTTTGCGAACAAGCCAATAGGTCGAACATCCAACAAGAAGTCACCAGCCAACTCCAACAAGTTCAAGAATCCTTCTCAGTAGACTCCGCCAAAGCCTGATCATCAAAAGAAGAAATTTCAGAAAGACAAGAGGGATCACAACAAACAAAACGCTACTGGGAAATGGTGTGATTGTCATAGTTCATCATGGCATGATACGTTAGAGTGCAAATCTCGGAAGACATTTTTGGCAAAATTGTCAACATCTAACGTGTCTGACATAACCCTGGTAGAATCCGATCCAAATGCATAAACCCTTTTGGCTTCGACCTCGACCACTCCAATAGGCTCAACCATCGTCGATGAGGAGGAACAAGAGCACATATTCCATACATGGATATGGATTCATAACAACCCATTACATCTGATTGTGGATAATGGTAGCCAGAAGAACTTCATTTCTAAAGATCTTCTAAGGAAATTAGGCCTTGTCACCACTCCATGTCCTCAGACTTATAATATCAGTTAGATGAAGGATGAACAGGAACTAAGGTTCAACCGACAATGTCAAATCACCTACTTCATTAAGCCTTCTGAAGATGAAGTACTCTGTGACATGGCACTGCTTTCCATAGCCGATGCCCTATTCGGTAAACCCTACCTATGGGATCGACATGGTACATATCAATCATGGCCTCAGAAGTTGATTGTCAAAATCCGAAACCAATGGTATGGCATACCAAAGACACAACCCACATCAACGATTTCTATGATATTTTCCAAACAAATGAAGAAGCTTATCAATCATGCTCAAAAGTTCACATTAATCATGATCAAGCCTCAACATTTTAGGAAGAGTGCAGCAATGATTCGACTCATCGACCAATGCAACTCCCGACAACAACAACAGATCGACAACATTCTTGAGGAGTACCAAAACATATTTCAAGCGCCAAACGGAGTACCTCTGCACTGTCAGAAGATCCATTCTCGAAAATGAAGAGATTCGTAGACAAATCCAGGATTTTATCGAAAAGGGTCATATCCACCCTAGCTCCTCTCCTTGTGGAAGTCTAGTCATCTTAGTTCCAAAGAAAGACGAGACTTGGCGCATGTGCATCGACTATCAAGATCTCAACAAAATTTTAGTGAAGAACAGATGCCCTCTTCCATGGATTGATGAACTCGTCGACAATCTGAAAGGTGCTAAGTTCTTTATGAAACTTGACCTCAAGTCAAGATACCACCAGATTCCACTCAAGTCAACCGATGTATGGAAAATGGCTTTCAAAACCAAGGAAGGATTGTTTGAATGGTTAGTCATGCCTTTCAGCTTAACCAATGCACCTGCAACCTTCATGAGATATATGGATGACCTTCTATGACCTTTCATTAGTAAATGTGTCATTGTCTATCTCAACGATATCTTGATTTTCAGTCAATCATGGAAAGAACAAGTCAAACAACTTGGGTAAGTTTTCGACACTCTCCAACAACATCGAATATATATGAACATGGACAAATGCTCATTTGCAATGACCAGCATCAAGTATTTGGGGTATCTAATTGAATATGTAGGCATTCATGTCGACCCATAAAAAGTGCAGATCCTCAAAGACTAGCCCATTCCTCAAAACATTCATGAACTAAGAATTTTTCTTGGTTTGGCGAATTTCTATCAACGATTCATACTTGGCTTCAGCCACATCGCATGGACTTTGAATTAGTTGACAAAAGGAAATGGCAAAATTATCTTCAAATGGACACCAACACAACAACAAGCTTTTGAACAAATAAAAAACAAGCTTTGTACTGCACTAGTACTTTTGTTACATGATTTGCATTAGCCCTTTGAGATTGAGACAAATGCATCAGTCTATGCCCTCGATGCAGTGATCACTCAGTCAGGTAACCTAGTCGCGTTTCATTCCAGGACTTTAAACAACACATATAGAAGGTACTCGGTGTATGAAAAAGAACTGTACGCCATTGTGCAAGCCCTCAAGCAATGGAGACACTACATTCTTGGTAGGTAAACGACCATCCTCACTGACCATAAGCCTTTGCAGTTCATTTCGACACATTCAAAACTACAAACAACCCGACAACTCAAGTGGATTAATTACCTGCAACAATTTTAGTTGGTAATTAAGTATCGGAAAGGCAAAGCCAAGGCCGCAGCTGATTGTCTTAGCATACCACCCATTACTCTACTGTCTACATTGATGAGTATGCAGGGTTATGACACCACTACTTGGCTGCAATTGTATTCGGTAGACTGCGATTTTACTACAATCTATCGATAGCTTCATACCGACAGGTTGTCTACTGCCGACCACTTCCTGAAGGACACCTTGCTATACAAGCTTGGATAGCTTTGTGTACCGAACGGTGAGCACTAACAAAAGCTCATTTGGGACACGCACTACAGCAAGATTGCAAGACATTTTGGACTCACAAAAACACTTGGTATCCTTTAAAAGTATTTCTACTGACCTTCGCTTAAATCTGACGTTATCAAGTACATTCGATCGTGTGTGGTTTGTGCCATTTCTAAACCGCCAAATCGACGACAATGACTATATACACCCTTCCAGTTCATATTCGACCATGGGAATCTATTTCTATGGACTACTTGACAGGATATCCTACTACCAAACATCAGCATGATGCGATACTAGTAGTAGTCGACAAATTTTCCAAGATGGCTATACTCTTACCATGCAAGAAGACTACAACAGCACAACAGACTCCTCAACTCTTCTTTGAACATGTGTGGAAATACTACGGCCTCCTAACGACAATTATTTCCAACAGAGATTCTAGATTTGTCAGCACCTTTGGGAAAACTCTCTAGAAACAACTCGACACAAGAATTTCTTTTTGACATCCTTCCATCTGCACAAAAACGGACAGACAGAAGTTGTTAATGGGTGTGTGCAAGAAGTTGAGGGTCTCTTTTGGCGCGTTAGATGCAATACAAAACTGAAAAAACAGACATTCATCAACTTGCATGGATATTTTGAGACACTTACACAATGAATCTTGTGATCAGTAAAAAACAAGAAATGTAGGAAATTGAATGACCTTTCCAAATATATATTTTTTTTCTATTGAAAATGGTGTTAACTATCTAAAGTTAGATAAATTTTAACGGGCACTTTTTATTTTTGTGACAAATTATAAGGTATATGTTTTTGTGGGTGCAGCGTCTGAGTGTCTAAATGATGGAATAAACTTACGAAAACTGGTATACATATAGAGAACATATAGGAATAGTGCACGACTATTTTTCCAATAATAAAAATAATTTTTTTAATTTTTTTTAATTATCTAAGAGATCAAATCTCGAAAATGGTACATCATTTGTGGGTGCAGCGTTTGAATGTCTTAATGCAATTATTTGGAAATGGGTTTTTTCTAACATGTAGAGATTGGTGTTCTTTAGTGCACCATACAATTTTTTTTTTAAAGGTTGAGAAACGAAAGAGATATGGACGAAACACTACCAGTGTGTTTTTTGAGTTGAGGAGTGATGACAAAAGATAAATAAGAAAAAAATAGAAAAAATTATGTATTCTTGTTAAAATTTACATATTTAAAATCTGCAAAAAAAAAACCATATCTGTTTCTAAAATCTCATAAAAAATGGAGGTGTGCAGCATAATCAGACGAACCGTTAAACACAAGCATATTGAAAATTTGGATATAATGTTGAATTAGCCATGGTTGATCATACTCCAAGGCACAGGGATGTTGAATCCGAAGTAAAGTACAAAGCAGACACATAGGCATAGGAATTCCACGAAAGCATGGGTGGAGGCTCGGCCTTATAATTTGGAGGGAATAAATTTTTGAATTTAAACAATATGCGAGCGCGATTTAACTAGCCAAAACGTGTGCGCGTTATATAGAAACAGAACGTGTGCGCGTTATGTGGAGACAAATCGCGTGTGCGTTTTGTAAAACCAAAAATAGCGTTCATCATCATCTTCATCTTCATCATTTTCAACTTCATCATCATCATTATCATTAACATGATCATCATCTTCAACTTCATGAACATCATCATCACCATTGTCGTCATCAACATCATCATCATCATCACCTTCCTCATCATCTTCATCATCATCACCATTGTCATCATCATCATCATCATCACCTTCCTCATCATCTTCATCATCATCACCATTGTCATCATCATCATCATCATCACCTTCCTCATCATCTTCATCATCATCACCATTGTCATCATCATTATCATCATCACCTTCCTCATCATCTTCATCATCATCACCATTTTCATCATCATCATCATCATCATCAACATGATCATCATCTTCATTATCTTCATATTCATCTTCATCATCATCATCATCATCACCTTCCTCATCATCATCATCATCATCATGATCATCATCATCATCACCATCGCCATCATCATTATCATCATCCTCATCGTCATTATCATTATCATCATCCTCATCCTCATCCTCATCCTCATCCTCATCCTCACCTTCATCATCACCATCATCATCATCATCATCATCAACATGATCATCATCATCACCATCAACATCATGAACATCATCATCATCATCGTTGTCATCATCATCATGAACATCATCGTCATCACCATCGTTGTCATCATCATCATCATCATCATCCTCATCATCAACATCATCATCACCATCATCATCATCATCAACATTTCCATGATCATCATTATCATCTTCATCATGTTCATCTTCATCATCATCATCTTCACCATCATCACCTTCATCATCACCATCATCATCATCATCATCATCACCATTGCCATCATTGCCATCATCATCATCATCAACATTATCACCATCGTCGTCATTGTCGTCATCATCATCATCATCATCACCTTCATCATCCTTATCATAATCATCACCATCATCATCATCATCATCCTCATCATCATCATCATCATCATCATCATCATCATCATCATCACCATCATCTTCATAATCATGACCATCGTCACCTTCATCACCTTCATCACCACCATCGTCATCATCATCATCATCACCATTGCCATCATTGCCATCATCATCATCATCATCATCATCACCATCAACATCATGAACATCATCATCCTCATCCTCATCATCATCACCATCAACATCATGAACATCATCATCATCATCATCATCATCATCATCACCATCAACATCATCAACATCATCATCATTCATCATCATCATCCTCATAATCATCATCACCGTCAACATAATGAACATCATCATCATCATCCTCATCATCATCACCTTCATCATCATCATCATCATCATCATCCTATCATCATCATCTCCAACAACATCATGAACATCATCATCATCATCCTCATCCTCATCCTCATCCTCACCATCACCATCACCATCAACATCATCCTCATCCTCTTCATCATCATCATCTTCATCACCTTCATCATCACCATCGTCATCATCATCATCATCATCATCATCATCATCACCATCAACATCATTGGCATCATCATCATCATCATCATCACCATCAACATCAACAACATCATCCTCATCATCATCACCATCAACATCATGAACATCATCATCATCATCATCATCATCATCATCATCATCACCATCAACATCATGAACATCATCATTATTCATCATCATCATCATCATCCGCATCCTCATCATCATCATCACCTTCATCATCACCATCATCACCTTCATCATCACCATCGTCATCGTCATCATCATCACCATTGCCATCATTTCCATCATCATCATCATCATCATCATCATCACCATCAACATCATGAACATCATCATCATCACCATCAACATCATGAATATCATCATCCTCATACTCATCATCATCACCATCAACATCATGAACATCATCATCATCATCATCATCACCACCACCATCAACATCATCAACATCATCATCATTCATCATCATCATCCTCATAATCATCATCACCATCAACATAATGAACATCATCATCATCATCCTCATCATCATCACCTTCATCATCCTCATCATCATCATCCTCATCATCATCATCTCCAACAACAACATCATCATCATCATCATCATCCTCATCCTCATCCTCATCCTCACCATCACCATCAACATCATCTTCATCATCTTCATCATCATCATCTTCATCACCTTCATCATCACCATCGTCGTCATCATCACCTTCATCATCATCATCATCATCATCACCATTGCCATCATTGCCATCATCATCATCATCATCATCATCATCATCACCATCAACATCATCAACATCATCCTCATCATCATCCTCATCATCATCACCATCAACATCATGAACATCATCATCATCATCATCATCATCACCATCAACATCATGAACATCAGCATCATTCATCATCATCATCCTCATAATCATCATCATCATCCGCATCCTCATCATCATCATCACCTTCATCATCATCATCATCATCACCATCATCACCTTCATCATCACCATCGTCATCATCATCATCACCACCATTGCCATCATTGCCATCATCATCATCATCATCATCATCACCATCACCATCAACATCATCAACATCACTATAAACATCACGAACATCATCATCATCATCACCACCACCATCAACATCATCAACATCATCATCATTCATCATCATCATCCTCATAATCATCATCACCATCAACATAATGAACATCATCATCATCATCCTCATCATCATCACCTTCATCATCATCATCATCATCATCCTCATCATCATCATCTCCAACAACATCATCATCATCCTCATCCTCATCCTCATCCTCATCCTCACCATCACCATCAACATCAACATCATCTTCATCATCTTCATCATCATCACCTTCATCATCACCATCGTCGTCGTCATCATCATCATCACCTTCATCATCATCATCATCATCATCACCATTGCCATCATTGCCATCATCATAATCATCACCATCAACATCATGAACATCATCATCATCATCATCACCATCAACATCATGAACATCATCATCATCATCATCATCATCATCATCACCATCAACATCATGAACATCATCATCATTCATCATTATCATCCTCATAATCATCATCATCATCCGCATCCTCATCATCATCATCACCTTCATCATCATCATCATCATCACCATCATCATCGCCATCGTCATCATCATCATCATCACCATTGCCATCATTGCCATCATCATCATCATCATAATCATCATCATCACCATCAACATCATGAACATCATCATCATCACCATCAACATCATGAACATCATCATCCTCATCCTCATCATCATCACCATCAACATCATCATCATCATCATCATCACCACCATCAACATCATCAACATCATCATCATTCATCATCATCATCATCCTCATAATCATCATCACCATCAACATAATGAACATCATCATCATCATCTTCATCATCATCACCTTCATCATCCTCCTCATCATCACCTCCAACAACATCATCATCATCCTCATCATCATCCTCATCCTCATCCTCATCCTCACCATCACCATCACAATCAACATCATCGTCATCATCTT
>LPNX010879316.1:235819-296652 GCA_001517045.1 Pseudotsuga menziesii | reverse complement strand
CATCAGCATATTGTTTCCTTTTTCTCTCCCTGTAAGATGCGATGCTATACAACGCATCATTCGATCTTGCGATCGTATCAACAATAGATAACAATGAATCTGATAGGGAGTGGTGGAGCTCATCTCCACCCCTCCAAGCTGAACCAATCTCTCTCAAATGGCCAATGAACCTCATTATCTTTGCATTGTTACGATCCATAGTAGCCACTGCGATCATAAATACAAATAAAATATCATTAGAAATATATACACATGATATAATGACATATCTAAGAACTGAAAACTGTATAACTATTGACATATAAACTAAATCTATCATGTAAATTTAAAGATTGATCTTGAATTTTACAGTAAAGAATAGGCGGCATAAGCTATTTAGAGTGTTAGTCTATTCATAAGCTATTTATTGTTAATGAGAGGGGCTATTGTTGAATGAAGTTGGTAATCAATTTCTAAGCCATTTATTAATAATGAAAATTATTATCATTTTGATGAGGGTGATATTCAATGGTTATGGTAGCTATTGTTAATGAGGGTGACTATATTTCTATGAGAAAGGCAGGGTAATTCCTTTAGATGAGGCCACTTGTCAATTCCTACATCAATAATTGTTATCATAGATACAATGGGATGGTTTGGATCATATCACAACCAACTATATAAAATACACAACTTAAAGACTCAACATTAGAGTGTACAAAATGTCAAAAAAAAAACATGACAAAGAAAAAATCCCAATATATTCATTTGTTTTTTGAGTTATTTGGGGTTTTGGTTTCCATTGGGCATGGGAATTTTGTTAAACTGTGTTGCATGGGTACCCGTACCCAGGGGTCAGGTACACGTACCGGTACCGGGTACTTGGGTATGGCAATGGTACGTACCCTCACGTACCATGAACAGTGTTGTCGTACCGAGTACTTCATATAAAAAAATTGGGTACGTTTGGTGAAAATGGTACGGCGTACCTCGATTTTGGGTACGACTAGTATATAAAACTAAACCAAACTAATACAATTTGTTCCCATAGTTGAAGTCTAGTTCTAGCGATTTATCCTTCTTCAAACAAATATGTAGGAGCTATGATAGGATTGGTAGGAATTTTCAACCCCAAGATTTACATGGAAAGGTTGTAGGAGCTTTTTAACTCAACACGGATAATGCCTCACTGCTGTTTTGATTTGAATTTTTGTTTGAATAATGTATCACTGCTTGAACATAGATTTTAATGGCATTCTTCACATAACATGCTCATAAATTATAGCAAGGAAATAACATTAACAATGATTTAAATGGCTAATAAACAGACACCCAAAAACATAATAAGAAGGTGCTTTTTACATGCCTGTAGCAGCCCGTTGACAGATCTGGAAATGAACGTTGAGATACCTAAGTAATGTGGCCATACAATGTGATAGCAGTGAGAAAATCTTATAATCGCTGAGATCTGAAATGTGCTGTAGATGACTATTGGGAAAACTTCATCTTTTACTTAAATATTCAGATCTGGAAATGAGAGTTATTTGACTCACAATACAGAGTTATGAAAGTACTATAGCGGCCTTAGAATGTGCTGGGACTGACAATCAATGGATGAAGAAGTAGACTCTGGTATAACAAATCCTGTAGTAGCTTTATTCTTCCCAATGCGCCAAATGGAAGTATGTAAGCACAATATAAGAGTGAAGATTTTACCACATTGATATTTCAATTTACGGCAGCCTGGAAACTACTGGTTACACTCTTCCCATGAATCATTTCATCTACAGCAGCAAAATCTTGAACTTCTTCTCCACATGAAGACCCATGACTATATACTGTCAGCAGGCATTAACAATATTGACGTGGGTGCTGTATATACAAATTTACTTAATGCTTCTGGTGATTAATAGTACATTTTCTATTGTGAAAATGACTATGTTCCTTCAGATTTTTAGAGATGGAATTTTACAATAAATCAGAAGTTTTCCATAGAGCATATTAAATTACTTTGAATAACAAAATATGATAGCTATTTTAAGTTTTTTAAAGATTCTTTTAGAAATGAAGTAGCTACAAATGATTCAACATAGAGAGGACTGACGTAGCATTATTTTAGTGCAATTGTTTTACCTCCTAATCATACTACAAAATTATTGTAGACAAGGCAAATAAATTGATGTAGAAAATGAAAAAAACATGAAAAAAATTGAAGAAATTACCTCACAAAGGGAAGGTTAATCGAAAGGTGGAGATGGAGGGCTCAAGCACACCCAAAATCGCGTATGCACAGTCGAGGTTTCATCTTCGTTTGTCCAATAGCCGCGCCGAAAATGAGAAAAAGACGGCCTCGGCCGGTTTAAAATAAAAAATAGGTTTTGACAATCGCGCCTCCGTTTTAGCAAAGGAAATCGCGCACGCAATTAGCTTGACTAAAACGGAGGCGCGATTTTGTTTACTATCCTAGTTGGCATGACCATTGCCAGCCTTGGGACTAGGCTTGGCAGGTTCGGTGTTACTTGGGTTGATTTCTTTTTTTGGATCAAGAGTGAATGAATTCACTCCACCATTGCATCTAAAGGGTCCCTCAACTTCTTGCACACACCCTAATCACTTAGTCGTACAATTGCTTTGCATGTACAACCATAAGCATCGTCGAACATGGGATGAAAGCCTTCCATACATACAACACAGCTACAATCGTGCTCAACACAAATCTACAGGAAAGAGTCCATTTGAGATCTGTTACGCATTTCAACCCTCAGCACCCATCGACTTAATTAGTTCCTCGACAAAGTCGAACGATCCCGACTTCAAAGGATGAGAAGTGGAGAAAGCATTAAACTTCAGAGATCAAATCTACAACATCCAGAAGCAAGCACAGGAAATGTTGCAACGAGCAAATGCAAAAGCTAAGACCCAGCACAACAAGCATCGTATTCCTCATTCATTCCAAATTGGGGATCATGTATGGTTACATATAAAGAAGGAGCACTTCATTGGTCCATACAGAAGGATGAAACCTTTATGATATGGCCCATACAATATCCTTAAACAGATGGGAGAAAATTATTTTCAGCTCAACATTCCTACATGCCTTGGCCTACATCCAGTTGTCAACGTAGATCTGCTTCGACCATATCATGTACCATAGTTGGAACAGAACAACTTGTAGACAACAAAACCCGAAGACATCTATCTAGATGTTCAGGAACCTCTTCTTTGTGACACCATTGTGGGACGACGCATACGCTTTACAAGGATGAACTCCATTCCCTTGTTTCAAGTGGCTAAAGCTGGACAACTCCCCACGCAAGGAAAATGGCACTCTGCTAATGAAGTCACCAACAAGTTTCCTCACCTAAACGAATACACAATGGAGACCATTGTTTCTTAAGGAAGGAGGAATGATCCAACCAGCAGCCGACAAGTTCGTCTTTGGTAATTTCACCTTCGACAAGTTCACCTTTGACAGGCCCGCCTTATCTTCAACCGACAGGTTCGTCTTCGACAGGTCTTCCTTGACATACAACATACCAACATGCTCTGCAACGGTTGAACTTCTGAACCGTTATAACTTCTTTGTAACTAAACATACTGGGTAGTCACCCAAACGTCTCAACATCCTATATAAGCATGTACGTTATGTAATATAGACATCTTTCTGATCATCATCTGATTCCTCCATCTTTCATGGAGCAGAAGTAATAAATTAGTTTGAATTCTTGCATATTGTCTGTGTGTATATTTCTTGTCAACCTAGTGTGTTTTGTACTTTGTTGTTCCTTTTTATATGCTTCCTCCATAACAAAACTCGACTCATTTAGTCAACTGTTGTCCCCAGCGTGCATCTAGGCATGACCTGGATCACCAAAAGTCCAACCAACGCCGAAGGTAAATCTAAGATTGGCCATTCTAAAATCATCACATTACAAAACCCCCAAACCTCCCATAGGCCTCCAAGAGAGCACTGCATTAAAAGGTTCTCCACCATATAGTATGTCTTGGCTTCTTTGCAATTCCTCCATGGACTGGGTGGGGCAGACAACAATTGTTTATGTACTGTAAAACCAAGGGAGAAGCAACTTGAACCAACTCAAGGTGTCGCCAATACATATCAGTTTGAGCGGCTCAGCTAAAGAAGTGCTTTCAACTTTGAAGATCGATGCAAGGTTGAGAAAACATTGTGCATTCAATATCATTAAATTTCCCATCTACTAACTTACCTTTTGCATGTTGTACAAGTTAACTACAAGTCATTACTGATTGGAATGAATCGGAGACAAACACAGACTTAGAAACGAGACGAAACAAAATTCATTTTCAGGGCAACCGTCCTAAGAAACGATTCGTTTATGAAGAAACGGGTTTTCAACTTTAGAAATGGGTACACCCGTAGAAAACGCCGGTTTTTGTCTCGTCTTCGTTTCTATTTTTTTTTTAACGTGGAATTTCGTCAAGTTTTTGGTAACATAGATCTACCATATATTAAGAGGGATCGACTCCTCATAAGTTTAAGAGGGATCGACTCCCTCATAAGTGTAAACCTATGAGGGAGTCAATCACATTGAGTACCATAGCATTAGACTTACAAATGCCCATTAAGTCATTGCACCGCTAATAACAAAGACGAATTGAAATGTAAAATCAAACGTGACATGAAGTGAACGATGCGAAGTGTAACACGATGTCATTGATGCTGATTATAACTGAATAGTGACTTTGTGAGGGGTCAAAATACGCAAGCTATGTGTGACTAATGGTAAACCAGACCAAATAGAAGAGTTAGATAGTAAACGTCATGCATGACATTTTTGGGTTGAAAATGCCTAAAATTTTCAACAAATTTCACACGACTCTAAATAAATATAAAATTTCAAGAGAACGGTGCTTCAAATATAAAATTCTCAACAAATTTCACACGACTCTAAATAAATATAAAATTTCAAGAGAACGGTGCTTCAAATATAAAATTCAAGAGAATGATACTGCAAATTGATGAGCTTGTATTGTGTCGTTTACGCTTAAAAACTACACTTTTTGGGTTGAAAACGCGTATTGTGTCGTTTACATTTAAAGAGAACGATTCTTCAAATTGATAGCTGATAGCTGTTGTATTGTATAATTTAGAAACAGTATAAGCACTAACCAAAACGCTCCCAACCCGTCCGAATTCGGTAGATCAATTATGGCTGAAATCATAATTTGATTACAATAGCTGAATAACAATTTCCACATATCAAACATTAAGTCAAGGATTACAATAGCTGGAATTGTGATATTGAAGAAATACCAATTTCCAAAAATTATTTTGACCAGTTTTTATCACAAGCTTCCGGAAAAGCGAGGCGTTTTAGTTATATTTTATCGTATACGCTTTTTTTTTTGGAGTACAGCTTACATATACCACACCTCCAGAGTCGACGCAATCAACAGAAATACAACAACCACTACAGTAATACAGATTTTTTCTGAAATACAGCCTGTATATACGACACCTCCCCCACCTAAATCAAACTTCAGTGGGGGCAACCATCAAACCCATAGCTGACCGCAACCCAAAATATATATAGGGCTTTGGGTTCATGAGATAGCACGAACGAAGTGGCAGAGAATCAAGTTGGGAGGGTAAAACTTTGGAGGACGATGACCAGCACGGACATGAACTTCGACTGTTCTCGACATGAAGCCATGCACAATATTGTGATTGTGGGAGGCGGCGTTGCAGGGCTATCCACTTGCCTTGCCCTCCACAGGTCCGTCTCATCTCATTTTTCAGCTAAATAAGTTCGAAAATATACATAGTCATGCAAATGTATTAATATTGGATGGATGCATGCAGGATCGGCCTTAAGAGCCTAGTGCTGGAGCGCTCCGATTCTCTTCGAGCTACGGGCGCAGCGTTCACTATGTGGGCCAATGCTTGGAGAGCGCTTGACGCACTAGGTGTAGCAGATGCCCTTCGTGCAAATTTTTGTCAGCTAGATGGGTGAGTGAGCAACATGTTACTACTATTGCCAAATTTATTTTCATCTGTACTCATCAAGAAAATCATGGAGCTTCACTTTGATATTGGTGATGGTCATGCAGGATACGAAGTTTGTCAACGACTTCTGGTGTCCAAAAAGATGTTCACCTCATAAAAGATCACACGCCAGGGTAATCGATTTGTCATTATTATTATAATATATCTGTACTCATTTCAAGTATGCAATTAGGAAACAGATTATACTGTAGCCCACTATGGTTATTGTAAATTTAATATTTGATGATCATGTTCAGGGGATCAAGTATGAAGTCCGTGGAATCTCGGTGCATAGAAAGAAACGCGCTTTTGGAAACATTGGCTAAAGAATTGCCTGATGGGAGTATCAGATTCAACTCTAAACTTGTTTCCATACATAAAAAAACGGGCTCTCCTTTCACCACACTAGAGCTGGCAGACGGAACATCCATCACTGCTAAGGTATATGGCTTGTTGTAGTTGTAGCCAGGGCGGGAATTTGACCGGCAAAAAAAACTTAAAAATCGTTATCATCCTGTTTTAAAATCGTCAAAAAGAGTTACAGAGTTGTCAAAACCATCAATTTGATAGGGTGTTTCGATTTCAAATTCCTACACTGGTTGCAGGTATAGATACCAACTATTTTGTGTTGATGACTTCTAAATGTGATGTGTCATTATGATGGTCAGATCGTAATAGGTTGTGAAGGCGTGCATTCAGTAGTTGCAGAGTGGATGGGTTTAGAGGCCCCGAAGTCCACGGGACGTGTTGCATTCAGAGGGATGGCAACGGTCCCTGAGAGCCATCCTGCAATAGTTGAGAAAAAGATGGTACTAATAATGGGTAAAGGGGTGAGGGCAGGATTCATTCCGTGCAGAGAGAATCAAGTCTATTGGTTTATAACCAAGAAATCAGAACCACAAGGTAACTTCTCATTTATCATGATTAATTTCCACATCCACATCGATTCAATTTATGTATTATGCAGGCAGTCCGGTTTTACTTACTTTTATCATCAATATTGTAAATAGATAGTGCTGAGCTGAGATTGATTTTACAGATGCAGACGTATCTCATGATTCAGAGAGCGTGAGATGCGCAGCGTTAGAGGCGGTGAGAGATTTTCCAGAACCCATTGGAGAGTTAATAAAGTCCAGTTCAGGACACACGTTGAGTATAGCGGATTTGAAGTCGAGATGGGTATGGCCGTGGGAATGGAAGATGATTTTTGCAAAGGGAAAGGGAAGCGTGACTGTTGTTGGAGACGCTTTGCACCCAGTAACGCCAGATCTGGGTCAAGGTGCTTGCTCCGCACTGGAGGACGCTGTTGTTTTGGCTAGATCCCTCTATGGGTCCCATGTAAATTTGGAGGATATACATTGGGGAGAAGAGGAAGAAAGAATGATAGAGGAATGCTTTCAGAAATACTGGGCGGAGAGGAAATGGAGAGTGTTGAGCGTCCTTGGAGGAGGATTTCTGGCGGGCATTGTTCTGGACGGACCCTCCCCTTTCTTTCGATTCGTTCGTGAATGGATTTGGTTACCTTTCATCTCCATGTCACATTTTCGCTACTTCGGAGCGAGCTCTGACTGTGGGACTCTGCCCTTCCCTGCATCAACGCCATCCCCACAAGCTTATAAATTGCCCTTCCCATCAGCGTCATCCCCTCATGCTCATAGCTCATAGATTATTCTCCTCATGCTCATGACTCCTGAATTATAATTTACCAGAGAAAATAAGTCTTTTCAATTGAATTATGAGTTGTTGTTGAAATTATGAGTTGCCTAATCGCTTCATTAGATGATACCCTTTATCCACCTATGCAGTTATGAGAGAAAATAAGTCCTTTCCATTGAAATTTTGAGATGCCTTGGCTTCATTAGATAATACCGGTGTGATTCACGTCCAAGCCAGAGGAAAAGTGGAACCAGTTAGGTTCATTAAAAATGAAGCCGATTCCAAGCAGTGGTAAGAGAAACCATGCAGGAAAATAAGTCCTTTCCATTGAAATTATGAGATGCCTTGGCTTCATTAGATAATACCTTTGTATCCACCTATGCAGTTTAGAGGATTGAATTTTTTTTCCAAAGTTGATATAAACTAGTATAGTATAACGGGGAATAATCATAATAATACTAAATGTTAGACACAACTATATACTTAGTTTTGTTAAAATAAATGTTTGTTAAACAAAAATTAAAATATACAATATGTAANTATATATATATATATATATATATATATATATATGAAATGAATATTTGCTATACACTTCTTACACTTGGATTTATCTTGTTGACCCATTCACATAATTAAAATTAAAGAAACTAAATTTTGAGATAGTTATTCAATAAAATTTAGTATTTTAAAAATAAATTAAAATTTGTTGAATTAAGTTATAAATGTGCTAATGTTTTTGAAAATAAAATAAAGTATTCTAAATCAACTCATTTCTTAAAAGTCTTTACGAAACAATAATGATCGTTCATATATATTCATTATTATGTCCTTGTCTCGACATATAGCGATATAGTGCCCTCAAGAATCAATTACTTGGGGTAGGGCTAAGGAAGAATAATTTACTTTTACATGTCAACATTGGAAGGTTCAATTTCTCACAACCCTTTAAAGTCCTTTAAAGTGTACAACAAAATTTCATTATTTATTGATTATTTATTAAATTTCATTGTGTTGTTAAAGATATATTAATAAATATTTATCTTTCAACCTAATGTTTACAATTCACGGTAGATAAAGAGCATTGACATATTTGGAACTCAAATTCCAGGCTCTTTCTGCTTTCTCCTCTGCCCAAATGAATTTGTGGTCCTATCCTATGAAAAGTATAAATTATTTTGGTTCTAATTTCATTTATATAGTGGGTTTTTTAAGGTTACATCTATTGAGTATTCGAGACTTAGTCTGGCGGACGCATGGTGGCATAATACATTACAAATTTCAAACAACATTTTGGATGGAGAAGTTTTAAACCCTTATATTTATAACACGAGAGGCGACTCCAACAAGAAACACAAGTTTAACATTTCTCCATATATAAAATGTTACACAAGTACAAAATGTTGTACATACCTGTAAATTCACGACAACCAAGTCGACAGCTTAGCTCTACAAAATCTTATGGACGAAATATAAATTAGGGAGATACTAAAACATGGAATTGGAGAGTTGAGAGTCTGAGTCCCGACCTCCGACTGCTCTATACTTGTAAGCCCGGGATAATGTTTTTTTCTCCCATAGACCTAGCCAATCTCTTTAAGTTTGGGAAAGATCAATCCAGCCTACCCAACGTTCTACCTTTGCTTTTCTTGCTCCTACCTATGACGTAGGTGGCGCCTTCGAGTTGTGCACCGCAGAAGAACCACAGAATTAGAATTTGCAGTTGTTTCCTTCTACAGAAAGACGATTGAAACCAACACCATCTCAATTCCCCAATATCTCAGTGCTCCTGAGTTGGTTTACCTTGCTCGATTTAAGCGAATGCATGTTTATGTATTTCACATGATTACAAAACAAATATTTTTCTAATTGCTTCTACATAACATAGATATATCTGTGCTGGTGAGGGAAAATTGGGAATTGTTTTCGCGAGGTGTCTGGAGACTTTCAGAGATCATTCTTCGTTTTGAGGGCTCTCAAGGCGCAGATCAGAGATCCCACAGGAGGAAGACGAAGAATAAGAAGAGGACTCAAGTCAAAAGGTGAGGCGAGTGAGGAGGGGAGACGTAATAGTGATATTTGCAGGACAAGACCACTGGTGGTATAATGATGGCAACAAGGCTCTCCAAATTGTATCCATTGCCAATGCAACCATCCCTCATAATCAGCTCGGGCACAGGAGTCATTGCGTAAGCATCCCGACAAATTAAGTAATGATAATATTTAGTTAGGTATATGACAAATTCTTTCATTTCTTTTAGAGCTGACTATATGCATATTGTACAACCCTTTTCTCTAGTTGGAACTTTGTTCTAGTTTCCTTTGTCTCTGCTTCCTAACCCTCTTCCTTTGATGAGACGGGCAGACTAAGCGACCTAGGTGGATTGTGTGAGATGGGGAGTGTCGATTCAAATGATTATGAACACAAACAAAAGGTGACGTGTTGCTATCCTACTAACAAATATTTGTCATCCCAGTCCCGTGGTGGTCATAGAAACGTCTGGCACTGGGTGAAACCTTGGCCTGTCAACTTACAGACCCATTGGACCAGGTTAGGTTCGAATCCGACAAAGATTGCTCAATGCATTGTAAATTACAACTTGTAAGTTGTAACCCAAAAAACAACACCATTAGTTTTTCCTTACAGAGCCTTGATAGTGTAGGGTTGTCAAATCAATTCACCATCCATAGATATGACTCATATGAGCATTTAATTTCACATCATATAATCAAATACTCAAGTGAATTGTAAGTTGTGAGATCACGTGACTCGGTGAACAAGAAGATGCCAAATGGAAAACAAAGTTGGCAAGCTGACATTCTCTTAGACCAAGATTAAATGAAGTTGGTGAATCAATAATGCAAGCCAATTCCATTAAATGCTTTAAAAGTGAACATCAAATCCTGAGTCACAGTCCCAACTCATCGAGTTGAACTTGGGACAGGGCAGGACAGTGGCCCATCGTGGTCCGTGCCCATTGGGACTGAGATCCTCATCCATGATCCAACTGTTTGAGGGAACTTGGGAAGACTCTGAGTGTCCTGACTCTTCCACATTCCACAAAATCATTGATAACACCTCGAAGCGAAAATTTTGTAGCTGCCCTTCTGTTGCAAGTTTACCCAAGCTTACTCAATTTCATTATTGATGGGATGGAAATTAAACTAAAGTTTTTTTACATGATAAAATTCCTTGTTGCCTTCTATGAAAGGTAAAATGGCCTTTGAAGGGATCTGAAGGCTTCAAATTTGAAGCTTGGTCGGGGCTCCACATGAAATTGGAAAAATTTTGAGCTTAAGCGAGGTCGAGGCTATAGTTTCCCTTGACGTAATTGAGCCGGGAGTGCCATTTGACACCTATCCTTAGGCGAGGTCAATGGAATTGACTGCTTGAATCCATGCCAGTGAGGGTGTGTACACAGTCTCACCAGGATAAAAGACAATTAAAACATGGCATTTTTCAGACTAATATTTTATAAAAATGGGTCAAAATTATTTTTGCAAATTGTTATTTCAATAATTTTGCAATTTCAAAACGGGTCAAAATTGTTTTTGCAAATTGTTATTTCAGTAATTTTGCAATTTCAAAACGGGTCAAAATTGTTTTTGCAAATTGTTATTTTAGTAATTTTGCAATTTCAACATTGGTTATTGCTTACCTTAAAATAAATGACAGATTTTAAAACTACCCAAACTGCTGAAATTATGAAATTGTGACAGTGAGTATTCCAAATTGTCATTTCAATTATGCCAGATTCTGGCGGGTTGAGGGAGTTTTGGTTAGCACTTATACATTCTCGGCATTCCTGCTTGCATCCATGCTGTCCAGTGATGGATGCAATATCATTTTCCATTGTATTTTCAGCATTCACTGCTTGCATCCATGCTAGCGAGCAGTGAACACAATATCGTTTTCCATTACATTCTTCGATTGTATTACACAATTTTTGGATCCATTTTTTTATTGCACCTGATGTTTGGCACAAGTTTCTAACTGTCCGTTTGATTATCATGCTTCGTGTGTTTGTGTTTCTTTCAAGGAGCTCTGTGTTTTTTCTTTGGAGGAGCTATGCTCTTTCGGCATTTGTGAATTGTATCCGTGGGACTGGCAATTTGTTTTTGAGGAAAGGTTTCATTTTACATTGAGCTTGTATAGCATTGGCGTATGTCAAATTTCATAAATACGTTAAGGTGTATTTGGTGTAGTCAGTTGCAATCTGTATTTAGGCATGGGTGTTGAGGTTTCATCTTTTTTTCCTTTTTGTGGGTTAAGCTTGAGGTTTCAACTTTTTTTTCTTTCTTTAAAGAATAATTTTTTTTGTCAATTGCAACATTAATTAGTTAGTTAGTTGAGTAGTTGATTTGGTTATTAGTGATCCATAATATTTTCTAGCCCATGGTATTGTTATGAGGTAGTCTTATATATGTTGCTGCTTAATAATGAGAAGCCAATCAATATGTATTCCCTTTTTACTGTTTCTCTTCTTTAATCTTTTTAACATGGTATTTAGAGCTTATGCTCCGATCCATTTATGGGGTAAGCCTTTTCACAAAGTGGAAATCACACACACGGAGGTTGTGATTGAAGCTGAAACACATCAGCGTAGAAAAAAATCAGGTGTATCTTTTGTTTCTTCTCTTGAAGCACCGCTGCACCCTGTCTCTATCGGGAATTGCGGTAACTCAACACTATTCACACTTTTTGTTAAAACAAAGTGCAGTGCCACCTCCACCGCACTTTCTCTTCATACAAAGTGTGGTACCAACGCTTTTGTTACTTAGCTAAAGTACGGTGATCCTTGGTCACTTACACCAATTTTTGGCACCACACCCCTCCAGTGCCATGTCCTAGCTATACAAGATGCGTGTATGTTTTATACAGTTTGAAAAAAGAGAGAGGGAGATCTCTAGTTAGTCATATCAGCATGGTTACTACCAGCACAAGCAATCTGAAGCAGGTCTCTGAACTCGTACTAGCCGGTACCAACTATGATTTTTTGTCTATCAAGATGAAGATGTTTCTCCAACTCAATAAATGTTGGGATATGGTTGAAACTGAGTTTCAAGAACCTGATACAAATGCTTTGGTTGCAATGAGTAATGACCAAAAGAATGTCGTAGAAGCTCGCCGAGACCAAGATCTCACAGCCAAATAGCTGATCCAAAGTTGCATCGAGAAGTCCATTTTTTGGTGGATCTCAGGAGCTACCAACGCACATCAAGCTTGGAATCTACTCGCACCCGCCTACAAGGGAACATACCGAGTAAAAATGGTAAGATTGCAAACCCTTAGACTTCAGTTTGAAAGTTTGAAAATGAAGGAAATAGAAACTGTAGATCAGTTTATGACTATGGTTTCGAGCATTGCAACCCAATTTCAAACCTATGGTGAACCTCTAGAATAGAAGGTAGTTGTTCAGATGATTATAAGATGTATCACCAAGAATTTTTCTATATGGTATTGAATGTCGTAGAAGAAGCAAAAGGTCCGTCTCAGTTCACCCTAGAAGAATTGATTGGATCCCTTCTATCTCATGAAGCTCGATTCAATCAAGAAGCCTGAGTCATCGACCAATGCTTTTAGCACCCAAACTTCTCTCAGTAGAGGTTGAGGCAGAGGAGGATGAGATAAAGGAAGAAGAGCCCAATGGTCTCCTCATACAAAGGACAGAACCAGTCATGAACATTGAGAGCACTCAGAGCACTCTCATAACTCTCAAGGTCAAAGGGGAAGAGGCAAGAGATGTACCAATAAGTCCAATAATCAATATAACTACTGCAAGAAGTATGGCCACTATGAATGAGAATGAAGAAAGAAGCAAGAAGACCAAAACAGTGGTAGATCCAATGTCTCTAAAGAAGAAGAAGGCTCATCAGAGGTGATGTTTCTATCTTATCAAGCTACTGAATAACATTGCATCTTGGATCTATGGCTACTAGATAGCGATTGCAACAATCACATGATAGATAACAATTCACTTTTCTCTAGTTTGGATGTTGGTGTCACGAATATCAAGCTAGGAGATGAGTTTTTGGTTCCAACAAAAGGCAAAGGTACTATTCCTGTATTACAAAGCAAAATGAAAATAAGTTTATTCATGAGGTTTTCTATGTACCACATCTAAATGTTAATATGATCAGTATAGGTCAATTACTTCAAAACCAATATGATATTCAATTTTCTGATACAAACTGTTCCATTTACGATAAACCCCCCAGTAAGAGACTCATAGCCAAAGTTGAAATGTCCAAGAATAGAATAGTTCTGCTTGGTCTCAGGAGTGCCAACCTTACACAGTCTATAGCCCATACTCTTTCTTGTCTAGATGAATCCTGGTCATGGCACTATAGATTCGGTCATCTTCCCTTCAAGAGTCTCAATCTCTTGCACAAACAGTCCATGGTCGGGGGGTTACCAGTTATACATGAACAATCCATCTCCTGTGAGGATTGTCTCATTGGGAAACATCAAAGGGACAACTTCCCCACTTCCACATCGCAAGCCAAAGAAAATTTTGAGATAGTTCATATAGACCTCTATGGACCCATGCAAACCCAAACCATAGGAGGTAGATTTTATTTTCTAACATCTATTAATGATTTTAGCAGGAAATTATGGATTTATTTCCTCAAGAACAAATCAAAGACCTTATCCAGGTTCAAAGAGTTCAAGTCCCTGACTAAGAAGCAGTGTGGAAATTTCATTGTAGTGCTCAGGTCAGATGGTGGAGGTGAATATGATTCACATGAGTTTACAGATTTCTGCAAGCAACATGGGATCCAGAGACAATTAACGACTAGATACACTCCACAACAGAATGGATTTATTGAACGAAAGAACTAGACCATCACAAACATGGCACGTAGCATGTTGTTACACAAGAATTTATCGGATGAGTATTGGGCTTAAGTTGTTGCATGCTCAGTCTACTTGCTCAATAGATCACCCACGGTGAGTGTCCAGGACAATATTCCTGAAGAAGCACGGAGTGGCACTAAGACTAGTCTTTCACATCTAAGAGTTTTTGGTTCTGCTGCATTTGCTCATGTACTCGATGAACTTAGAAGAAAGCTGGATAAGAAGAGTGAGCGGTGTATTTTCACTAGTTGCAGTGAACAACACAAGGCTTACAAGTTGTATAATCTTGTCACCAAAAAGATTGTGGTGAGAGGAGATGTAAAATTCCTTGAAGACAAATGCTAGAGTGATCCTTCAGACATATAGCAATAAGAAAGTGTAGATATTTCAGATCTACCATTAGACTTCCAATATTGGAAGTACAAGAAGAAGAAGAAACACCAGAAGACAGCCCATCTCCAGAACCAGAAAACCAGAAGTTTAAGAGAGTTATATGGGAAGACTCTTGTTATTAATGAACAACTTCAATAAGCTATGTTTTCCTGTCAGCCCACATCTTTTGATGAAGCAATAAAGGATACACAGTGGGTACAAGTAATGAATGAATATATTGATGCGATTGAGAAAAACCAGACTTGAGATCTTGTTGATATCCATGTAGAAAAAACCCGTATCGGATCCAAATGGGTCTATAAGACCAAACTGAATGAAAAATGAGAAATTGAAAAACACAAGGAAAAGCTGGTTGCCAAAGGATATGCACAACAGTTTGGTGTAGATCATGATGAAACCTTTTCTCCTATAGCAAGGATGGATACCATTAGAGCTGTACTTGCCATTGCAACACAAAAACAATGGTTTGTTTATCAAATGGACGTGAAATCTATCTTTCTCAATGGTATTCTTGAATAAGAAGTTTATTTAGACCAACCACCTAGATATTATGTCAAATTTCATGAATACAAAGTGTTTAAGGTGAAAAATGCCTTCTATGGTCTAAAATAAGCTCCACAAGCTTGGTATATCATAATTGACTCCTACCTCATCAACAATGGGGTTTAGCAGAAGTAGTAATGAGCCCACAATGTATGTAGAAAAATATCAGCAAGGTACCATGGTCATTGTATGTCTTTATGTTTGTGTCGTGATTTACACTGGTAATTCAATGCTTGAAGAATTCAGGACAGTCGTGAAAAAGGAATTTAAAATCACTGATCTAGGACTGATGAAGTACTTCCTTGGTCTGGAAGTTACTCAAATTGATCAAGGTATTTTTATTTGTCAGCATAAGTATGCTACTGATATTTTGCAGATATTTAGAATGGATAAATGTAAACTAGCAGAAACCCCCATTGCTCTAGGCACCAAATTAACAAAAAATAATGATGGACGAGCAGTAAATGCTACACTATATAAAATAATGGTAGGAAGTTTAATATATTTAACTGCAACTAGACCTGATTTGATCTATGTTGTCAGTCTTATTTCCAAATTTATGGAGTCTTTTGAAGAATCTCACTAGAAAGTTGGAAACATAATTTTGAGATATGTTGCATGCACACTTGGATGGTACCTTTGGTACACTCATACACTAGCCAATACTCTCACATGGTACATTGACAGTGATTTTGCAGGAAGTATCAATGATAGGAAAGACACATCTGGTTATGCTTCCATTTGGGTACAAATCTGATCTCTTAGGCATCTCAAAAACAACCCATTTCCAGCATGTCTTCTGCAGAAGAAAAATATGTAGCAACCACCATAGCAGCTTTCCATGCAGCTTGGCGAAGAATACTTTCAAAGTATATGGGACACACTGAAAATGATCCAACCTCTATTTTTTGCGATAATAGATATGCAATAAAATTGTCCAAACGTAATGTATTTCATAGAAAAAACAAACACATTGACACTCGATATCATTTCATTCGTGAGTTAGTAAATGATGGGAAAATTTATTTACAGTTTTGTGGCTCTAAGGGGCATTTGGCTGATATGTTCACCAAACAATTGGGAACAAATGCTTTTGAATATCATAGAGAGAACTTAGGCATTGACAATGCTGAAGATGTTATACCAGTTGAGATTAAGGGGTGTGTTTTAAAGAATGTAATCTCCTTGGTCAAATGCAACATTAATTAGTTAGTTAGTTGAGTAGTTGATTTGGCCACCTTATCTTGATTAGTGACCCATAGTATTGTTGTGATGTAGTCTTTATATGTTGCTACTTAATAATGAGAAGGCAATCAATATGCTCATTGTGTGTTCCACCAGCTTCTTCATTGCTTGTATTGAGGTTGGTTTCGACCTTTTTTACCCTTTTGTGGGCCAAGTTTGAGGTTTCAACCTTTTTCCCTTTTATGGGTGAAGTTTGCGGTTTCCATTGACGGGGTTGACACCTGGTGTCAACATGCGTTTTTATCATCTATGGTTGAATCTTGGGAGTGACAACATTGATATTGTTATTGTTGCTTGGATTTCGGCTGCAACAAGGTAATTTGGTGTTTCCTATGTAATTTGGTGTAGAAGCTTGGGCATGACGACATTGAGATTGTTGTTGTTGCTTGGATTTCTGTTGCAGCAAGGTAAATTTGGTGTTTCCTATGTATTTGGTGTTATACATTTATTTTTCTCTTGGTTTCAAATATATTATGCGGTTTGATTATCAAGGTTGTTGCAATAGCAAGGAGAATATAGAGAGTTGCTTTGAGAATTTGAGTGTTGTTATCGGCAAGGAGAATGGGAATAACTACTATGAGGTAGGCCTTGTGTGTGGTTTTGGGATCTTATGTGCTTTGTATTTGGGTTGTGATTATTGTCATGTGCTCTCGGAAAATTGGATACAAATGTGTCTGCTTTGAGGTTTAAGAAACATATTAGTGTCTTTAAATGCAATGGAAATAATATTATTGGGAAGCTATGTATTTGTGCTTCTAGTTGCGAATGATGGATATTGAAATTGTATCGTGAGGCTGCTTGTGCCTGTGGAAGACTAATAATTGTTGTTAGTTAACTATGGCATAGTTGAATTTGCATGGAGTTGTCTCGAACTAGTAAAATTTTCGTGACATTTGCTCAATTTGAGTTATTGGTTGGTGAACATTGAAACTACATTAGGATTTTGCTTGTGCTTATGTCAGACTAATAATTGTTGTCAATTAACTATGGCGTAGTTGAATTTGCATGGATTTATCTCGAACTAGTTAAGATTCCATGAAATTTTCTCGATTTGAGTTGCTCGTTGCGGGTTTTGCATTGGGCAATGTTGTTTTGAATGTGAGGCATTCGGTTTACCCAATTTGTTTGCTACCAATACTTTAGAAGTGTTAAAATTTAGAGACACATTTAGATAATCATACAATGAATAATAACATTCATAACACTAGCATTCCATGTGGTAAAACCCAAAAAAGGGGAAATATCCACGGGAAAAGTATTGAAGCTCATTAATGAAGAAGGAGAGATTACAAGATGGGTCTCAGCCTCACAAAAAACTCTCTACATTGCATATCCCAACCATGCACTATATACTTCATGAAATTAGTTACATGAGTAAACCGTTGTCAGTTATGTCTGTTACGAGAAACTTCCCGTAAACATATGTAATGAGAAACCTCCCATAAACACATTAGTTTAGTTGTCATTTAACAATCTCCACCTTGACAACAAAATTTACAAATACTTTTCCCAAGACTTTTTATCACCTTTTCTTCAAACCAAGAGAAGCTACACACCAAAGTAACTTCTCTTACAATATAGGTTTTGTGAACATATCTGCACAATTTTCTTTAGTATGGACCTTTTTTAGATCTACTCCACCTTCACTAATGGTTGGTCTTGGAAAATGATATTTTACATCAACATGTTTAGTCTTACTATGATAAATAGGATTTGTAGCCAAATGAATAGCACTTTGATTGTCACAGAAGACAGGCACACTGTTATGCAACCTTCCAATTTCTCTTAGCAGACCTCTCGGCCAAATCGCCTCTTTGCAAGCATGTGAGGCAACAATCACTAGGGGAATTTTGAGGTCTAAAATGGGTCTCATAATAGATATAATAAAATATTATGAGTTAGGCATTTTTTGGGGGAGGTATATTTACAACTCATCTCTTACACCATAACCAATCTAACCATGGTTAAGTTAAAATGAAAAGATATCTAAAATAAAATCAATAAAAAAACCATTTTTGATATGACTAAAAGTAAAGTACTTTTAAGTACATAAAATACTTTTGAATTTAATATAATGAATGTACTTATAAATTAATGTACTCATAAAATAAAATATATTAATTTTGAATTTTGAAATATAAGTTACTTCTTCAATATTCAAAATATGTTTATAAAATCATGTATTTATAATTTTGAATTTTAAACATAAAGTTAAATTTATATCAATAAATTGTGATTTCTTTTAAATATATATATAACTTATATTTATTAAAAATAAAAATCTATTGTAAAATATAAATATAAAACTATATTAAAAGAACACTTTTTTAATTATTTTTCATTTTTTTAAGACACTTTCAAAAACACGTGTAAAATACTTATTAATATTTGCTTATGATATATATTATGTATATTACATATCATTTGTAGCCAAATCAATATCACTTTGGCTGTCATAGAAGACAAACACACTGTTCTGCAACCTTCCAATTTCTCTCAGCAGACCTCTCAGCCAAATTGCCTCTTTGCAAGCATTTGAGGCAACAATGTATTCAACCTCTGTAGTGGATAAAGAAACTGTTTCTTGAAGCTTTGACATCCAACTTATAGCTCCACCTGCAAGCGTAAAGACATAACCTGAAGTAGACCTTCTCTTGTCCAAATCACCTGCGAAATCTGAATCAACAAAACTGCACACATAATCACCGTTACTATTAAAGGTGATATAGTAGTCACTTGTGCCTCTTAAGTACCAAAGCACCTATTTCATTGCATTCCAATGTTCTTTTCCTGGATTTTCCATGTACTTACTAACAACACCTACTGCATGTGAAATATCAGGTCTAGTACACACCATTGCATACATCAAACATCCTACTGAATTGGCATATGGTACATGAGACATGTAATCCTTTTCTTCAACACTACTAGGAAATAAAATTGAAGAAATTTTAAAATGGGAAGCCAACGGAACATTCATAGGCTTTGCCTTATTCATTTCAATCTTTCAAGTATTTTCTCAACATACTTCTCCTATGAAAAACTGAGCTTACCATTTTTTCTATCTCTGTGTATCTCAATACCCAAAATTTGTTTTGCAGCTCCAAGATCCTTCATATCAAAATTTCTAGCCATCTAATCCTTCAACCTGTTAATATCGTCCATGTTTTTGCTCACAATAAGCATATCATCAACATACAATACTAAGATAATGAATACATCATTCAACTTTTTGAAGTATAAACAATGATCATACTCACTTCTAGTATAACCTTGGCTCTCCATGAAAGAATCAAACTTCTTGTACCATTGCCCGGGCGACTGTTTCAAGCCATACAGTGATTTCTTGAGCTTGTAAACTAATCTACCTCTCTGATGTTGTACAAAACCTTTTGGTTGTTCCATATAAATCTCCTCATCTAAATCTCCATGTAAGAAAGTTGTTTTAATATCTAGTTGCTTTAACTCCAAATCAAGCAATCCAACTAATGCTAACACAATACGAATAGATACAAGCTTAACAACTAGTGAAAAAAATATCATGATAGTTTATACCTTCCATCTAAGAGTACCCTTTTGTGACCAATATGGCTTTGTATCTTTCAATCTTACCATCAACTCCTTTATTCAATTTGAAGGCCCATTGACACCCAACCATTTTTCTATCTTTAGGGAGCTTAACCAATTCCCATGTCTTGTTTTTCTCCAAAGAATCCATTTATTCTTTCATTGTCACCTTCCACTTAGCATTGTCAATACAATCAATGGCTTCCTGAAAACAAGAAGGTTCTCCATCATCAGTAAATAAAACAGACGAAACAAAATTAGTATACCTCTTAGGAGGATTTCTCTCCCTTAATGATCTTCTTGGCTTAGGCTGTGGGATTTCCACAATTTCTTGAATGTCTTCATTTTCTATGACTTCTCTCTCACCAGAAACTTCTTCTTGTTTCATTGAGTCATTAGAAGATTGGTTCTCCAACTGAATTAGTTATTTTGATATTACATGTTCTTGTTCCACATCAACTCTTACACTTTTGGATTTAATCAGAGAAGATTCGTAAAAAATTACATCTATGCTAATGACAATGTTTTGGGTAGTAGGATCCCACAATCTATATCCTTTCATTACATCATCATAACCAACAAATATTCACTTCTTTGATCTAGGGTATAGCTTAGAACGCTTAATTTTAGGAGTAAGGGCATATGCTTCACAACCAAAGATTTTCAAATTCGAATAATCATAGGAGTGACTAATCCATACCTCTTCCATAATTTTACAATCTATTTCCATTGAAGGTGATTGATTTATTAGATAACAAGCAGTAGAAACTGCTTCTACCCACAACTCTTGCCCCAAATTAGCATTACTGAGCATGCTCCTTGCTCTTTCTAGAAGAGTGTTGTTCATGCGTTCTGCAACGCCATTTTGCTGAGGAGTATATACATTTGTTTTGTGTCTGACGATCCCTTCATCTTTGATATTTTTCAAACTCTAAAGAAGTAAATTCACCTCCATTATCCGTCCTTAAAAAATTGATTGTCCTACTAGTTCTTTTTTCAACCATAACTCTAAATTGTTTAAACGTATTAAACACATCAGCTTTTCCTTTTAGGACATAGACCCAAACCTTTCTAAAAAAGTCATCTACAAATAATACATAATATTTTTCTCCCCCATAGGGAATTGTAGGGGACGGACCCCATAAATCATAATGAACATAGTCAAGTACACCTTTACTTACATGACTACCTGCTTTATACTTTTGTCTACATTGATTTCCATATATACAATGTTTACAAAACATAAAATTCATAGTTTTCAAGTTTGGAAGAAATTTACGATTCATTAATACCTAAAGTCCTTTTTCACTCATATGACCAAGACGCTGATGCCATAGCTGAGTGGGTCCTGAATCTTCTTCAGATACTAATGCAGTACCATAAACTTGTGTCCTTCCAACCAGTTTGTAAAGGTTTCCTATCCTATGTGCCTTCATGACCACTAAAGTACCCTTGGAAACTTTTAGAGTTCTATCAAAACCTATAAATTTATGACCACAAGAATCCAATACTCCCAAAGAAATTAAATTTTTATTTAACTCAGGTACATGTATAACATCTGTAAGTGTTCTTATTACTCCATCAAACATCTTAATTTTAACACTTCCAACCCCAATAGTTTTACATGAATGATTGTCTCCTAAAAGAACTGTTCCATCATTAACTGTTTGATAGGAAGCAAACCAATCTTTATGAGGACAGATATGGTGTGAAGCACCAGAATCTAATATCCATTCCTCATTACATTCAGAAATATTACAAACAAACAAGATCTCATCAATCATACCTGAATCAGAAGAATTAACTGATTTTTCCTCTGACTTGGAATCATCCTTCTTTGATTCTTGTCTCTTCCAATAGTCTTTCTTGAGATGACCAGTTTTGTTACAGTGCCAACATTTTAATTTACTCTTTTTTCCCTTCGATTTAGAGCTGGAAGCACCTCTTGAATTTTCTTCTTTCTCCTTGGATTGACCTCTAACAACCAAAGCTTCTGGTGAAGAGGCTTCAAGACTGGTTTTCTTCCTTAATTCCTCAGACAAAAATGCTCCAACCACATTGTCAAATTCTAAAGTATCAGTTGTACTAAGGATAATGGAAGAAACTACTTGACCCAAGACTCAGGTAAAGTACATAAAATATTCACTGCTTTATCTTCATCATCAATTTTAACATCCATACTACTCAACTGGAAAATAAGAGTGTTAAAAACATTTAAATGATTTGCAATCTTCATACCTTCTTTCATTCTCATACCATACAGTTGTCGCTTCAGTTATATTTTTTTTGTCACTGATTTGGTCATATATAGACTTTCTAATTTGTTTCACAGGCTTGTTGTTGATGTTTCTCCAATAATGTTAAACAACACATCATCTTCAAGACATAAACGGATTGTGCTTAGTGCTTTGGCATCTAGATCCTCCCATTGATCATCTGTCATGGTGATAAGTATTTTCCTTTTCACGTCAAAAGCTCTCTGTAACCCCTATTGAACTAATAAATCCCACATCTTTAACTTCCGGAAGCGAATAATTATCCGCTCATACAAAGATTACCAAAATTCCGAGACGACAGATTAAAGTAAATCAAACATTAATGTCAATACATATTTGAGGACAAAGATTCCCTTAAGGTGAAGGAAATGTATCGAACATAAAATAAATATAATAATTAAATAATTAATTGTGTTTATTATTAATTATTTAATTATTATATTTATTTTATGTTTGTTACATTGCCTTCACCTTAAGGGAATATTTGTCCTCAAAGATGTATTGTCATTAATGTTTGATTTACTTTAATCTGTCATCTCGGAATTATTTCCCTTTTGTATTTGTGACTTTTGAGGAGATGAGCTGATACAAATTATAGATTCCCTAGGATAATTGTCGCATCGTATCTGCTATGGTCCATCCCAGATCTATTTTTATCGAAGCTCTAAGATATTTCTGTGGGACGATTCGTCTCAATTGTTGCTTAGTATGTCGATATTTTCGCATGTCCACATAAGTCTTATGTGAATATTCATTTTGACCCTATCCTTGGTCAAAATGACGATTATAATTAGGATGTCGGTAATATGTAGGTGTTGTCTGTTCTTCTTTATTTTGGACTACGGCAAGGACTGTCTTCACTTCCTCGATTTGATTTTTGGATGCATTTTCCTGGATTTGTGCTTCTTGGTTCTCCAATAGATTGTTATGATTCTGAATCTTTTTTATTCTTTCATCTTGTGACATTTTTTCAATTTCTAACTCCTTGATCTGATTCTATAGTTCCTAATTACGATTATTTAGACACTGGTTTTCTTCTTGCTTTTCCAGTATTTTTCCTTCGAGGTCTTCACCAGAGTGTTCCCTCTTGCTATTGTTTTTCAATTTTTTTAGTTTTGTAATCAGTGTTTTGTTATGATTTCCTAATCTGAAAATTTCTTCAGAATTGTAGGATATTGTTTTATTACTCTTTGTGATCTCCAGCGTGTGTTCTTTTTTAGATTCGCTACTTTGTTGTTGAAGAACTTTTATCTATTGTCGATACTGGTCGACCACTGATTCTTGATCTATTAATATCTGTCATATGTTGTTGTTCAGGATTAAGCACCCTTGTAAGCTAGGGTCTAGGGTTACCAACTTACTACTAACCTTGCAGACAATCAGCTTTACCATAGAATAGAAAGGGAATAGGAAGAAATTCTTGACTTACCCGATTACTGACAGTTGATCTAAGCTTGATCTTATCCCGCTCCTCTTCTCTCCAAAGCTTCCAGGGCTGCACCTCTTTCACCTGTAAAGAGCCAATTCTCCAAGTAATATCTCATGCATGTATATATAAGAGGTTAGATAAACAATATATCAAGTACATAATCCAATATATTCATTGGCCATGATACATGAAAGAAACTCAACACAATGTTGGAAGAAGAATTCTCTTTATTAACAATCAATGAATGAGATAAGAATACAACCCAACTTCTGAGACAAGGACTCCTTTGCAACCAAAGGACTCTGAGTTCTGCTGCTCCAAGACTTCTGAAGATATACCACCAGCATAATTCTCCTCTCCAATCTTGATTGATTAATTCCCTCCCCAAGGCCTCTATTTATACTTTGGGAAATAGAGTGATTTCAAAGGTTGGGGTGGTTGAAACAGTTGGGATAGTTAATGATTAGGGCCCAACTAATCTCCATTAATCATGTTTTATATTTTTTAAGGTCAAACTGAGGTGTACGCGACTATTAATATAGGCAACCCATGTATGATACGCAAGTTGCTCAAAGAAAACCCACATACGCTGATGTACGTGGGTTGCAATGCAGATAGTCGCATACAATACGCAAGTTGCAATGGATATAGTCGCGTACGCAACTCAACACTTAGAAAAATTTATATAGCAAGCTGGTTTAAGGGTAAATGCATCCCAAGTCATGCCCATCTATAGTGTTTTGGAAAAATTCAATCATAATATGTCCTTTTGTGTACCAACATAAGGAATGTCAGCACTCGGACGAAGAAGTGCCATTTGGGTTGATAACAGATGCCCCCTAATGTGTGAGGTCAGAGGGAAACAATGGCTGAAATAAATTATAATCATTATATTGGAGAACTCAGAAGTCCAATGGAGCATAGGAAGTACCTGAAACAAATACATAGTAATGCCATATACAAAGTCATTTCCGAGGATGCCATGTTCAATATACGGGAACACTAGCTCCTTTACAATATTTGAGGACATCATATGATACGGGTTCAAGACCATGTATATTACAAAGGTGGCTCGAAGCCACAATATACAATAATGATGAGTCTTTAAAGATATGGAAACTATGTAAGTGATCAATAATGATGAGTCTTTAAAGATATGGAAACTATGTAAGTGATCACAACATCACCTTGCACAACTTAGGCCATAGACATGAACCTAAGGTCTTCGTAAAAAATCCAAAAGAACCAGTACAATTCAGGCCATGTGAATAGATGTTATTGAAGTTGAACATGGATAGGATTCAACAGTTTGTCAACCAATAGGTGATAATTGACAACTGAAGCAAAGGAATTCACCAATAATTAAAGTGAATCCTAAGTTACTATTGTTAAAAACTCCAGGTCTTCGTCATCAGGAAGTGCTGATGAGAAACCATACAGTGATAAGGAAGGCAATAGATCCTCCAACGGATCACAAGAGTGACTAGGAACAGGATAAAGGAAGGGATACACAAGTAATAACAGATAGGGCAATGATGGAATCAGGATATAGATCAGATGCAGGGCTAAATCCTTGAATAGTGAACATGATACAAAGATGACCCAAGGAAACTTTTTACTTTGCAAATAGTACAACTAGACGTATCTGTCATGTAGGAGACATGATCATATTCCCCAGGTATAACTGACAAGATGAGGGGTAAGAAACTCTAAGTGATAGCTGAACTGAAAGTGAACACTGATACATGAGTATCGAAAAAAATAGAAAGTGCTATGTTCAAGGAAGACATGCTGCCACCGACGGAGAACCAAAATAAAAATTCTTCCTTATCTTTCCTGTTAAATTTTAATGAGTCCAAGAAAGTCAACTCAAGTCTCTCTTCATTTTTTGACAAGCTTGAAGAGAAGAGGGAATAATGCTTGATAGTGTCACTGATTTGTGGATTTTATGAGCCCGAACTAGTACATGCTCACTTGTCGTTTTCATGTTTAAAGAGTCTGAAAACTTCGAAGAAGACTCTAGGGGGGTCCTTTTTCATCCAATTTAGTCTCTTGAGGCCGAAAAAGTATAAAACATACCATAGAAGAACTCTCCTAACTTTTGTAGAAGAAAAGGTGAACCTTTTTCGTACTTAGTCAAGGAGGTCTGAAAAAGGTTAAATTACCACCTACCCAATGCTCCTTCGAGAGCAGCATATAGCTTAAGTTTTACGAGTGTGAAGGAAAGCAAGATCACTCGAAAATATCCATTTGAGTACGAGAAATGGGGCTTACAACAATAAACTTGATGTTTTGTTCTTGGTGTTTAATGAGCATGACAAAGACATAAAGTACACTTGAAATCTTTTTCATCTTTAGGTCCAGAGCACAAACAAGAAAACACTGAGCTCATACCAGGTGTTCCTTTTTCATAAATTTAGTCCCTCAGGTCCGGAAAAGTGATAAACCTATACCTGAGAATACTCTTCTCAATTCCATAGAAAAGAGAGTGATCATTTCTTGTATTATTCCACATGGTCCGAGAAAGAGATAACCTACCATCAATGTGGATGCCCATTCACATATTCTTAATGAACTTGAATGGACAATTTTACTCGGTAGTCAAGTCTATTTTGAGGAGTTAGACCTAGGCCTAAAGAAACTCCATAAGGGTGGGGAGTCTTATAAAAGGATAGTTTGTAAAAAGAGACCAAAATGAGGCTCAATTTGGCATGAAAAATAGCTAAGAAGACTCACCTGAACCTATGACAACTGTAGCATGAGTATCGAAAGACACTAAGTGGGTTCTTAAACGAGGATACTCATGTGAGGAAAGTCCTATTCACTGAAGAACAATGGAATAAACGTGTTACTAATGGTTAAAATACCATAGTCCGTGGTCAAAGTGGTAATTCTA
The DNA here is from genome assembly GCA_001517045.1 of Pseudotsuga menziesii. NCBI lineage: Eukaryota > Viridiplantae > Streptophyta > Pinopsida > Pinales > Pinaceae > Pseudotsuga > Pseudotsuga menziesii. The sequence goes on along the minus strand of LPNX010879316.1, from coordinate 269,784 downwards.
GGATTAAGATGGATTAGGTATGAATGCAAAATCCATGTGAATGACCAAAAACCATCCTATATGAGTGAAAAAACAACTTTAAACGACCTTAGACCTGTCACATTGAAGAAAACGATATGGTATTAGTTTGATTTTTATATAAAAAATATGAACTATCAGAAAAAACCCACTTTTAAAATAATATTTCTAGAAATATTTCAAAATAGAAATCAAAACTCACCATTTGATTTTTTACCCAAAATAGACAATTTTTACCTCTACCTTTGATTGCTCGTTGTGGACAACTCGGTGGACAATTCTCGAAACCGCAAGTACCAGGTAAAACTACACTCCATGCTCTTTCATTTGATCCAAGCAAATTTCAATTTTTGGCTAAATTTTGATGTTTTCCAATGTCCTCAAAGTAGGCACATTGTGTATGCAGGTATGGTATATCAACAGTTGTGTACACACATTTTGTACGTGGGTTTCCCGAAGGCAAGTTGTGTACAATACGCGACTTGTCCAAAGGACAGTCACGTACATTGTGCGAGGTAGGAAAAAGCTATGTAGGGCCAAAAAATAAAAATTTTATATGAATTTAATGGTTGATAAATGGATTTTTATCAGATTGAAATATGGTGCTTGAATGGAGGGAGAGGGAACATGAAGACATGGACCAAGAATCTCTAAAAGATGCCCCCACAGTAAATGCTTTGCGGTAAAGTGGGTTATTAAAATTCTTTTGTACCTCACCTATGCGATCAAATGTCCGCCTACTAGAGTTTTTGATAAACTATTGGGATCATGATCTTAGTATGTTTGACCTACAAGGTGAGTTTCTAGAGGTTACCTCAGAAGATGTCTACTTTATCTCTGGTTTATCACAACGGGGAGCTCCGATTAACTTGGAAGGTACCGACAGAGGCGATGACCTTATAAGTCTACATAACTACATAGATATATACTGTGTTCCTGGTACTCAAAAGAGGGGTGGCTGCATCCCTATTGTTCATATTCACATCTTGCCATTACAGGTGTTGGCGAGTACTATAGTGAGGGTTGCAAGGTCATCGTCACTTCACCTTGCAACTCAGAACCAAATGAGACTTGTAGTGGACTGTCTACAGGGAGCTCTATATGACTGGTGTTCAAGATTAATCCTGATAATGAGGAAATAGCTTTCTGATTGTAAAAGAGTCCGACGGAAAATTTTTGGTTATTATAGCATATTAGTGGCCTTTTTCTTTGAGAGGGTGCCCAGTTTGATTCCTGGAGTACCACTACCAGTTCATTCTCCCCACCAGCATAAACTGAGTAGGTGGAGAGAAATATTCCTCCGCCAGGGAGGTGGTGGATCAGTTCAGAGCGTATACGACGATGAATTCTACTTTTGGTGGGAGCGACATGTACCAGCACTAGAGCAGTTTCTATATGCTGGACTAGATTCTAGAGGTGATACCGACCTTGTCCTCCCTCTTGGAGGAGTATGGGGAGCGTCAGGTATTTTGTTTTCAAGTTTTTAAAATTTTATGAATTTTAATCATAAAGATATATACATATGTATAAGAGTTTTTAATCCTTTAAAATGTTAAAATGCAGATATTGGACTAGTCCACCCTGCTGGGCATCCACACATGTATGTGCGTCCTGTGGTGGGAGAAGACCAGGGTTTGATTAGGGTTCTTGAGGGAATGCTGGCTAGGCTTACCCAAAGAGTACCTACATTACGCATTGAGCATATCCCTGTCACTATGCAGGAGCTAGTGGTTGGTATACCACCTGTTTGGATACGCCTTATGAGGTGAGTAGTTAGAGCAGTACTTGTATATATTGATGACGTTGAGGTTGCTACAGCCGAGGAGGATGAAGAAGCTCGAGAGTAGGGTGATCAAGGGGACCAAGGTGGTCAAGCTTAGACTTAGGAGCACTTTATGGACTTTGATCCATTTTTTGTATATTATATAGCTATGACTGGATCTGAGGATCAGAAACTTGACCTATCTATATGGACAGATATTCACACACACACACACACACACACATATATATTGCCGATTTTATTTACATGTGTTTTGTAATGTGTCTGTTGTATATTTTTATGCAAAATGTGTTAAGTGCCAATCCAAGATATAATTAGCATACGCATCAGTTAAAGAATTTTGATTTCTTGGAATATGATTGAATGTAATAAACTCAAAATTTCTTTCTAACAACCTAACTTGCATAAACTGACGTAGTAAAATAGGGTTCCACAGCTGATAAGCTCGATTGAGCTGGGAAACCACCAATTGAGAGTCAAGTCGGACTTCCAACTGAGTGATACAACGTGACAAAGCATCCCGTAAAAGCTCAATGACATCCCTGTATTCAACCACATTATTGGTAGTAGGACCTAGGCAAGCACCTCCAAAGGCAACTCGCTGTCCTGACGGCGAGTAAATGACCCATGCGGTTGAAGCCAGGTTACAAGTGTGGTGACTGGCACCATTTGCAAAAACTACGAACCACTCGAAAGACATTTGTAACAACCAACATATGGTATAAAAACACAAACCGGCGAACTATTGCACATAAAATACAGGAAAAAGCAATAAGCCTAAGCATAGTACTTTTTCAAGTAGAGCCCATTTCTAGGCTCAGGAAGCTTATTCCCTTCGAAATCTTTCAATTCATATGCACATTTCTTCAACACCTTTGACACGACATAAGGCCCTAACCACATAGACCTGAATTTTCCTGCCCCTAGGGGTTCTTTGTCCTGATCCCAAAGCAAGACAAGCTCCCCTTCAGAAAAAATACGAGGCTTAACCGATTTATCGTATTGGTTTTTTACCCTATTCTTATGAGCCTCGTTTGCTGACAGTGCATCTCTACACTGCTCATCTAGATGTTCTAAATGTAATAAACGTTCTTCCAGCTCAGTCGTATTAGGTAACACATGAAGAGAAATCTTTAAGGACGGAATTTCGCATTCGACCGGGGTGACTGCTTCCACTCTGTGAACGAGTTGGAAAGGAGAAAACCCTGTAGCAGTTTTCACATTGGTCCGATATGGCCAAAGTGTGGGATACAACATGATGTGCCAATTGGAATGGGATGCATTGATAGTACGTTTGAGAATAATGATTCAAGGTTTTATTTACAGCCTCCACTTGATCGTTTGCTTGAGGATAGAAAGAAGATGAATGCTCTTGTCTAAACCCTAGCATAGTGGTCAATTCAGTCATCATACTATTTTGGAAGTGACTGACATGGTCAGTGACAATCTCTTTAGGGATACCAAATCGTGCGATAATTTGGTTGAGAATGAAAAAATCAGCAGTTTCCCCATCAGCTTTATGGGTGGGCATTGCCTCTGCCCACTTCGTGAAATAATCTACAACAACAATGATATGTTTGTGCCCCCCAGTCGAGACTAGGTTGCACGTCATGTAATCTATCCCCCACTTCGTGAAGGGTCCCACTGAGATGGAGGGAAATTATGGAGCAGGATGTGACCACATATTTCTGGTGTAAAGCTAACAAGGATGACAACACTTCATGGCTTCCACACAATCTTTAAAGATCGTGGGCCAGAAATAACCAGCACGTAAGATCTTCTGGGCCATTGCTAACCCAGATAAATGAACCCCACATGCTCCACTATGGGAATCATTTAGGACAGTCTCTGTTTCTTTGTGGGTAAGACATCAACGTAAAATGGAATCTACCCCCCTACGATATAAAGTATCTCCAATAATGAGGTAGTTCTTGGCATGTACGTGTAGTTTACGTCGTTCTTCCTGTGAGAAGGATGTAGGGTAATTCAAACTATGGAGATAGACAAGTATATCTCCATACCAGGGGTGAGAGGTGGAAATCAAAAACATATGTTCATCTGGGAATGAGTCTTTTTCAATGGCTACATCTTCCTCTACCAAAAATTAAGCAATGAGATTAGCAAAAACTAAGGGTTTGGCGGATTTGGCGGATTGGAAATCTAAGTCAAACTCCTGAAGAATGACTATCCATTTATTTAATTTGCCTCCAAATATCCATCGGGAAAAAACATATTGGAAAGGATTAACATCCGCCACTACCATCGTGGTCCTCAGTAATAAGTAGTGACACAACCTCTGAACAGCATACACAGCTGCCAAGGCCAACTTCTCGACGTGGGAATACCTAAGTTCAGGTTCAGCTAAATCATGGCTAAGATAGTAGATGACATGCTCTTGGAGCTTATCGTCCTCCTAGACTAGTACTGCCCCTATGATCAACTCAGATGCAGCCAGATACAATATAAAATCACGAGAGTAATCTGGCGGGCACAATAATGGTGCTGACAACAAAGCTTTCTTTAATGCCTCGAATGCAAGTTGTGCAATTTCATCCCATACAAATGGGGTGTATTGTTTCAACAGGCGCATGAAACCTTTAGTAATCTTGGCATAATTTACAATAAAACGTCGAAAGAAGTTGGACTTCCCTTGCAGGATTTGAAGCTTCCTGATAGAACGAGGAGGAGGTAGATTTACGATGGCCTCAACTTTCAAAGGATCCACTTGAATGCCTTTGTTGGAAAAAAAAAACCCGAGCAGTCTCCCTGACTCGACACAGAAAACACACTTGTGGGGATTCATGCGAATTTTGTAGTATCTGCATCGTTCAAAAATCAAATGCAAGTGATCTGGGTGATTGATCCTCTTACGAGAATGTGTTGGTAGATCATCAAGGTAGGGTTTGACGATGGATTTAATGTCATGAAAGGTAAAATTCATTTCCCGCTGAAAGGTTGCCCCTGCATTTTTCAATCCAAAGGGCATTTTCTTGTACACGAAGGTACCCCAAGGACAAATAAAAGCTATTTTATGTTGGTCTTCCGGTTTAATTTGGATTTGATTATACCTGGAGAAACCATCCATAAACAAAAAGACTTCACTTCCCGCGCAAGAATCAATAATTTGATCTATAAATGGCATGGGGTAGTTCTCCTTGGGATAGGATTTGTTTAGATCTCGAAAGTCAGTACAAACGCGTATAGTCCCTTAATTTTTGTCAACAAAAACAGGGTTGGATACCCATTTTTTCAAAGCTATGGCGTAAATGAAATTGGCTTTCAGCAGCTTCTCAACTTCAGCCTTAACCGCTGTCGCTTTACGCGGGTTGACGGGTCTCAACTTTTTTCGAACCGGTCTAGCATCAGGGTAAGTTTGGATTTCATGCTTGACTATTGATGGATCTATGCCTATAATCTCCTCATATGACTAGGAAAATACGTCGCGGAATTCCTTAAACAAGGCTCTATAGATCACAATCTCCTCCGGAGAGCAGTTCGTGTCGATGTGTACATTTTCCACAATGTTTGGTTTTGCAGAGATGTTCATAGGAATCATAAAGGAAATGTTTGCCATATTCCCCTTAGCAAATATTCCTTCTGTTGGTAAGGGATTAATAGGTGTATCAACATCACCTGCCAGTCTCATATGGAACTCCTGGTTCTTGATCCTGCTTAACTTTGGAAGAAAATAGGATCGATGGTGAAGATCTTCGTAGATATTATCTCGTCTGCACATGGCTTCCAGAATGGATTCATGTGAAGGTAAAACCATATCTAAGCAATGTCTAGAATGCAAAGATTTCTCTTCCCAAGTAGGCAAATAGGCTTCTTGCGGCTCCTTTGAGACTGTGAGAGAGACCAGAATGGGATCAACAACGGTATGAATGATAGCTTGATAAGCTACTTCCGCTGTCGATAAGGGAACTTCATGTTCATGGTGGGAAGGAAGAGCCCAAGGATCTGTTTTATCAACAATCGTTGCTATAGACTTCCTTACACTAGTAGAACCTAAATAATTAATTGGAGCTGGAATATCAAATGTACCCATCAATGATGCGTACATTCCAGCTCCTAGCTCTCTGAAGCAGGTTTAACCTGATTAACCAATGGTACAGTGGACTCGTTAGTTTCCATATGGCCTTTTTGAGTAAAATTGAGTTGGTCTATAGTAACCAACTTCCCTTCGTGTGGAAACACTACTACCCGAAATACAGCCGATGCAATAGCTGACATGGCATAAGTCCAACTTCTCCCCAAGAGCAAGTTATAATCCAAAGGTGAATCAATCACCTCTACCTCAACAGACACTGCTTTCCCTGCCAACTTAATTTCGAAAGCCAATAAGATACCATGTGGAATAAATGACCTTCCGTCGAAAGGATTAAGTAGGTTGTTCGATGGAACCAGCTATGGATATCCAAGAGCTTTCCAAAAAGACAGGGACATGACACATGTAGAAGCACCCTCATAGACAACTTCTCTTCCAATGGTTTTTCCGCCATGGATGACATCTATTGATAATGCTACATGATATGGCAGGCGAATTTTGACATCAGACAAATTAAACTTCGCTAAGAGGATCGATGAGTCCATACTGCCTAAGGCTGCTAAGAGTGCATCTTGTTGCACGGGACAACTATGTAACACCTCTAAAGACAACATCGCACAAGGAGTCTGGGCTAGATCTTCAACTACGAAGTAGTTTGTTGCAGCCCTAGAATTAGGATTGTGCAAGGTTTTCTTGAAGACACATTTTGGTATCTTGGGCATAGGTTCGACAAACTTCTCAATCATGAGAGGGTTGGAAGTTTCACCTATTGACTTACCCTTCTTCGAGGCCTCTGTTTCATATTTCTTGTTCCTAGTCTAGAGTAAAGTCTAGGATCGAACCGTGTTGATATAATTGGGGTTAGGAGCATTTGGGGTGCCCCTTGCTGCATTTGAAGCTAAAGCAGAATTCTGTCCTTGGGGAAAAGGATCCTTCAGGACAGTCGGTTGTTTTCGTTTTAACAGCTTTTGAGCTTATTCCATCAGGGGACATATATGGGTTAGGTGATCCTCATGGCACAACTTACATGGGAATTTCACCATTTTCTTTTCTTTTTTTCCCCCATCAGCATTGTTTGTGTTTTTTGGCATGTTTTGGTTTTCCTCACCCTTTTTTCCTTTCTTCTTTTTCCCAATGGGATGCTGATTGCCCTTCTGAGAGGATTGTGCAAAAACATTTTCATTCTGGGGTGAGGGGGTAGCCTTTGCTGCCCCCGCCGTAGAATGTTTGACAGATAGCTCATGGAGCTATTTAGCCAAAGACTCTACTGTGGGAGATTTCACAGAACCAACCACACCATCGGCATGAGGTCCAGGCTTAGGTTTCTCTACATTATGTGTTGGCCTCGATGCTTCATGGATAATTTCATATTAAATCCTAGACTGAGAATATATCAATCTAGCTGCTAGGTCCTGAGGATAGCCTCTTCTTCATTGGTCACTCCCAAATTAGATACATCCTTAGATATATATGACAATAGGGATTTAAGGAACCATTCTAATAAGAACTTGGGAGGAATAGTGGCTTTGATAAGGCTCTTCCGTCTTCTCCACTCTTGGATGTGATTCGAAATATGAGTGGCCTTGTCCTACCGAAAGGTAGACAACAAGTCTGTCCCGAAATCATATCGGATAGGAAGTTGGAAGTGACTAAGGAATACATTAGCCAAGTCCTAAAAACTGTTAAACACAACAAAAGGCAGTTCAATATACCATTTTGCTACAGTGTTGGTTAGAGTTCTTTGGAACATCCTTAACCGAACTAAATCATCGTTCAGTGAGTTGGAAGAGCACCACAAATGGAAAGTGGTGACATGAGCTCCTGGATCATCACCAACTTTGCCTTCGAATTTTGGGATATCCGAGGGAAGCTTGGTAGGAACGGGTGGCCAGTAGAAGTTATGTCTCATCGGGTCATTCATTAGTTTCAACAAATCTGGAAAATTTAACGTTGCCAGGAAAGGGAGCTTGGGTCTAATCGGAGCACTAAAAGTACCAGCTTGGGGATTAGAGGGACGGCCTCGTGCTTAGCTCTCGTTTGAGAGGAGCTTCCTAGATACTATCAACATAGAGAAGGATTTACCTATTGATTGGCAAACTACGTCTGAATTTAAGTACTTGTGGGGAGTTTACACTTCCTATCCCACAATTCTAGCCTAAGCTAGTAGGTGTATGACCCTATAAAACAAAACTTACTAATAAATTTTAAATTATAGCATTAATTTTAAGGGTTGTTCTTAGTCAGATGGTAAGTGGCGTGAATGATTATAATATTATAGAGTCAATAACAAAAGTAAAAAAGGTGTATAAAATGAATTCCAAAGCGAATTATAACTACTTAAAACAAGCTACTTTTTCTTTTTGTAGATATGAACTAATGAAATTACAACTAAGTAAGAGAAAGCTAAGACTTAATTTTTGTAATTTTTGATATTTTATTAAAAAACTGAAAATAAAACTACGATATGCAATTCAAATGCAAATGTTTCCATTGTTTTTTTTCACTTTTCAAACTCTTCAAAAATTAATATGCACCTAAATGCAAAAATTCTTGAGTATGCTTGAATAATTAGACCATAAAGCAAGCAAAATGAAGTATAGCAGACTTGTAAGAACCAAAATCAACCACCTAAGGAAGAGACTTGGCAAACACGTAGCTTAAGAAGAAACAATGAATAAAATCCACTGAAATCATTAAAAGGCAAGTGACAAACTGAAACTACTTGGAAATAATACAGGGTACAAGGTATCTAAAATCCTGATCACTGATTCACACAGCACTGAACCTATCACCCAAACAGGATAATCCACCTCAAATTTCTAAAAGAAAGAAGACTCAAACAACAAAAAACTCAAGGGCTTACTGAAAAGCACAAAGTATGGTGCACAGGGCTTTCACACCCATAGTAAAATGCCAGCACTAGAATACCCCAAAGCAAAGCAAAATCCAAATAAGACAGGGACAAGCAACCCTACCTAAAAATCTACTGCTAAGAGATGTACATGACTTTTTAACAGAACAACCCGCGTATTGTACGTGACTGTTTAGTATATCAACCCGCGTATACAAGTTGGTGTACACGACTGTGTAGCATAACAACCCGCGTACAGGACATAATTGTTTTCAAAAAAGAAAAAATACAGAGGGTCTCTAAAAAACTACTGCAGATCAAAACCAAGATATAAAACCATACATTGAATCAAAGCAAAGACTTGGCAAGTATCTACAGAACTAACCCACAGTAGGCTGGACTCCCCAGTGGAGTCACCAGTTCTGTTGTTCAGGATTAAGCACCCTTGTAACCTAGGGTATGGGGTTATCAACTTACTACTAACCTTGCAGACAATTAGCTTTACCAGAGAATATAAAGGGAATAGGAATAAATTCTTGACTTACCCGATTACCGACGGTTGATCCAAGCTTGATCTTCTCCCGCTCCTCTTCTCTCCAAAGCTTCCAGGGATGCACCTCTTTCACATGTAAAGAGCCAATTATCCAAGTAATATCTCATGCATGTATGTATATAAGAGGTTAGATAAACAATATATCAAATACATAATCCAATATATTCATTGACCACGATATATAAAAGAAACTCAACACAATGTTGGAAGAAGAATTCTCTTTATTAACAATCAGTGAATGAGATAAGAATACAACCCAGCCTCTGAGACAAGGACTCCTCTGCAACCAAAGGACTCTGAATTTTGCTACTCCAATACTTCTGAAGATATACCACCAACATAACTTTTCTCTCCAATCTTGATTGATTAATGCCCTCCCCAAGGCCTCTATTTATACTTTTGGAAATAGAGTGATTTCGAAGGTTGGGGTGGTTGAAACAGTTGGGATAGTTAATGATTAGGGCCCAACTAATCTCCATTAATTACGTTTTATAATTTCTAAGGTCAAACTGAGGTGTACGCGACTATTAATATAGGCAACCCACGTATGATACACGAGTTGCTCAAAGGAAACCCACGTACGCTGATGTACGCAGGTTGCAATGCAAATAGTCACGTACGCAACTCAACACTTAGAAAAATTTATATAGCAAGTTGGTTTAAGGGTAAATACATCCCAAGTCATTCCCATCTATAGTGTTTTGGAAAACTTCAATCCTAATATGTCCTTTCATGTACCAACATAAAGAATGTTGGCACTAGGAAGGAGAAGTGTCATTTGGGTTGATAACATATGTGCATCAGTTCTTCATCTTTGTCGTTAACGATTTTGTTCAAGTGTATTATTTCTAATTCGTAATCACTTATTTCTTTCTTTATATCTTGAATTTTTTTGTTTCTGATTGAACTTACTTTCATCTTTTAATTTCTCAATTTGGGTAGACAAATTTTCTATATAATTTTTCTGGTCGGAAATTTTTTGTTCCTTGCGCTCTTTTTACATCGTATGTAATTTAATCAACACTTACGATTTTGTATTTATGTCCTGTAACTCTTCATTGTCTCTTTAATCAACATTTTAACTTGGCTTTTAAATTCTCTATTTATAGTCGTAAACTAGATTCCATGATATCTGATTTCTTCCACACTAGATGATGATGGTCTTCGATTTTTTATTTTTTATTTTATTTCCTTTGACTATTTCTTCAACAATAATTGGTATTCTTTGTTAGGTTAAATAACCCATTTTTTCCAAAATATATATATATACCTTCTTAAAATATAATAATCCTTCTCAACTCTTCAGTTTCACTTTTATGATAACTTTCCACTCTATACAATATCTCTCCAACTATACTTTGGAAACTCCTTGAATAATTGATATATATATATATATATATACATAGCACTTGATTTAAAAACCCACTTTAGAATATGTTCCATGTATTTCTTTTATTTCCTTACTTCCATTAAAATGCAAAGTATATATTATTCAACGATTTGATATCTTCCTTTATTAATAGTGAAATCGACTTAAAAAATAAAATGGGTTATCGAAGTAGAAGGTTTGAGTCTTTTGGAAACTTTAAATATAATATATTATAATATATTTGAATATTATATTATAATACTAGTTTTTTGTTTTTTGTTGAAATATTATATCATATTATAATATTTTTGTTTGTTGTGTTTTTTTTGTGTGCAGGTCGGCGTGAGGATGTAATGTAGGGGTGGTAGGAGGTGAAGATGTTGTGAAGGGTGGAGGAGGTGAAGGATGGCGGCGTGAAGATGTGGAGAAGAGAGGCTTGACGCGCAAGGAAGGAGGGGTGGATGCGCAGAACGGTGGGTGGAATGGATGCGTTGGAGGAGACCACGTGCGTGGGAGCTGGCAGTGAGGTGCAGCGAGGTGGAGGAGTGGACGACGTGGAGGTGGAGATGGATGGGGTAGTGGGGGAAAATGTTGATGAAGGTGGAAGGCAAGCGTGGAGAAGCTGCACACGATGGTGGAGAATGCAGATGGTGGATAGAGCTGGGTAAGATTTAATTTGCAACAGTAATTCCATTTTTTTCTTTTCAACAAAAATTCTGAAATTTGATATTATTTATTTTTCTATGACCGCGGATTAGTTTTTTTCACAAACTTCAATTATGGCAGTCAAGGCCAAGAACTTCAATGCAGCAGAGTAATCTTCCTTCAATTTATTTTTGAATTTAAACGGCCGTTCTTTTAGTCTCCACGTAGTAGTAACTTTTTTTTTTTCAAATTTGTAGCAGTATTCCAGTATTCTTCAGATTTGTAGTCGATATTTCTTCAAAGAATTTTTTTTTTTAATTAATAATTTTTTATTTTTTTTTTGTCAATTTGAAATCTGAAAATGGCCAGAAGCCAAGACAGGTCATAGACCAAGTGTATAGAGAAACTATGAAATTAATCAAATAAAATCTGAAATTTTGGCTAAAATCCAAAATGATCACAAGCTTGAGAAAGGGCTGGCTAGATACCACATGAAGCTAATAATTATCTGCTCATACATAGATTACCAAAATATTTGGAATATCGAATAAGCCATAATAAATCATGTATTGTATTGGTGATAGGATAGATAAGATAATTACAATGGTTGATAACCCGCCTATTAAATAAGGCTTGAGAATTGTGAATGAAAGGTCACGTCCTTTCATCTCAAGTATAATTAATTGTGTTTGTTATTAATTATTATATTTATTTTATGTTCATTCTTCCAAAGTTCAAAATTGTTTTTACTATTAAACTTTTCAATCTCAAACTTCGTGCTAGACATTTAAAAAAAAATTAATTTAAACTCTTCAATCTTTTAAATTATTTTCAGCCCAAATAAAACAACACTATTCTCTCAAGCTACTTTTCAATCTTTTAGACTATTTTCAACCCAAATAAAACAGCACCGTTCTCCCCAGCTTGTCCTTTTTTTTTTTAAACAATATATATATATATTCAAACTTTTTGATAAAGTTTACCTCACAAAGCTTGAATTTCCAAATTTTTTTATATATACATATTCAAACTTTTTGAAAATGTAGTTTTTATTTATTTACCACTCTCCAAACGCAAACGCAACATCAAACTTCCAGATTCCGAACAGCATACTCCTCCAACGGTGACCTACAGCTACACGCGGCGGGAAGAGGTAACGATAGGTGCAAAGGATTCACACGTAGACTTCTCCTTTAGCGTCTGCTCTTTTCTTTGGTGGCTGCAAATGGAGCCTCTAAACTCCTTCATGATTCACTTGTTAAAATTCTTCTTGATTCACACATCTGCTCTTTTCTTTTACGGCTTCAAACAAAGCCTCTCTCGTCCAGGAGAACTTTGTTCACTTCACACACGGAAACCTCCATCTCCAGACTGGCTGGAAGTGATTCTCTCTCCATAATCACGCTTCTTCACGCCAACGGACAGACCTTCACTTGGTCAACTTTTCGCAGGAACAACGACAACACTGGCTCTTTAACGCGGCTCTCTGGCAGCAACTCTTTTTTGGGCAACAAAATCTCGCTCTCCTTCACGCTGACAGACACTGAATTGCATACAAAATTCTGTCTTACTTTGCAGCAAATTCTCCCTCTCCAGCAGATATCAAACAAAAAATTATTACACTGGTTTCCTTCAGCAACAATTCTACCACACGGTCTCTTCCAGCACTCTAGCTCTGATACCACTTGTTAAACTTCAAAGACACATTTAGATAATCACACAATGAATAACAACATTCATAACACCAGCATTTCATGTGGTAAAAACCCAAAAGGAGAAACATCCACACGCAAAGTATTGAAGCTCATTAATCAAGAAGGAGAGATTACAAGACGGGTCTTAGCCTCACAGACAATTCTCTACATTGCATATCCCAACCATGAACTATGTACTTCATGAAATTACGGTTATGCCTATTATGAGAAACTTCCCGTAAACATTCCTAATGAGAAACCTCCCACAAACACATTAGTTTAGTTGTCATTTCACAAGAAGTGGGTGGTTTGCTACCCAATTTTGTTTGTTTTTTTTTAATTGTCTATGGATATTGGTCCATAGGGTAGTGTGTAGATCATTTTGTCTTTTTGTTGAATGTTCATAGCCATAGATGGAGTTGAGTTTAACTCATGATGAATGCTCTTAGATACATGTATTGCCATTGATACCGTAGGCCAATCTTTTGTCTGTTTGATATGAGAGAATAAGGCTTTTGTAGTGCCAAGAGTTGTTTCTTGTTTATTTATGGTGCGGAGACTTTTAATGTAAAACAATTTTTAGTTAAAAGGAGATCTCATAATCTGACTGTAGAATACGATTGCTAAAAAAAAAAAATGTGGTCTTGTTGAGTGTTAGTTTTGTCTAAACAACCTTTTTAAGCTGATTTGTATTCATCAATCATACCAATTGTTTATATGTCTAGATGCATGGTGCTAGTACAGAAATTGAAAAGGAATATTTGATTTTCTATGGTGGTTGTGATGTGAAGTCAACATCTTCACACTCTTTCTTGGAAACTTTTGAATAAAGTTTAAACTATCTATCATTTTTTATTAGTGAATTTGAATCCTTGATTTATATTCATTGATGATGACAATAGTTGATATATCTAGTTTTGACAATGTCTTGATGCATGGCGCAATTGAAAATATTACCCAATTTTCTAAAATGCTTATTTTAAGTTAGTATGTCCTGAATTTTGCTTGGCAACTTTTCAATAGAGTATAGATAGTTTTGGCAAGTAGTTTTTTTTAACAATGAATTTGATTGAATGATGTACATATTTAGTTTTGCATATGTTTTTAATGTATACTTTTTTATGCTTTTACTTTATATAATAGTTTTGTCTAGCTTGGTGTCTTCTACTTCATAACTTTTGAGCAGAGTTCAAACTCTTTTGGCAACCAAATGTTTTTTATCATCAAATTTAAGTTGACTTGTATTCATCAATCATACCAATATTTGATATGTTTGGTTGTGATTATGTCTAGATGTATGGTGCTATCCAAGCAATTAAAAAGGGATATTTGATTTCCTGTGTTGCTTGTGATGTGAATTCAACAACTTTACACTTTTTCCTGGCGACTTTTGAACAAAGTTTAAACTCTTTTAGCAATCATTCATTTTTTATCAATGAAATGGAATTTTTTTGAATTTTTTATTTGTATTCATTGATGATGACAATAGTTGTACAGATTTAGTGAATATTTAGTCTTGCATTTGTTTTTGTTGTATACAATCTTTTATGCTTTCACTGCATAATACATATAATAGATTTGTCTAGTTTGGTGACTTTTGCTTGGCAACTTTTGAGCAGAGTTCAAACTCTTTTGGCAACCAATTGTTTTTAATCAGCAAATTTGATTTTTCATTTGTATTCATCAATGGTGTCAATAGTTGATATATCTCATTCTTACTATGTTTGGGTCCATGGTGTGATATATGCAATTAGGAACCGATAAGGCTTGATTTGCTTAAAATGCTCATGGTTTTAAGTTTGAATCTTCAAACTTCTACTAGGAAACTTTCCAATAGAGTTGAAATAGTTTAGCAACTAATCTTTCTTTATCAGCGAATATGAATGATTGATGTAGAGATTTAGGGAATATTTATTCTTCAATATATTGTTGTTATATACATTATTCTATGCTTTTACTCCATATAATAATTTTGTCTGGTTTGGTAAAAAAAATTATTGCCAACGAACTTATTATAAAATCAAGTTAGGAGTAGATAGAGTTCATCTTTCTTCTTGTATTTGAAGTCATTAGGCTTACTAGAAATTGATTTTCTCCTATGCTTGATAATGCAACATTGATATTGGAATTTTGGAGGATTTAAACATATGGGATATGATACAATCCCTCCATCCATTTTAACAAGATTTATAGCCCATGCAATATAGATCTTGCTACAATTGTTGATTCCTACGTATTAGTAGGCATTGACTATGTAATATGTATTTTTTGGGGAAAAAAGTGTCTTACTTTATAAGAAAAAAATTTGCTTGTAGCATTTCGTTATAAAAATAGACCAACCACTTAGGCTGTTAATAATGGCAATTCCTGCTAGATTTGCATTCTGGTGTTTATGCACATTGCAATTGCTCCCCCCTTTATGGACACTTTCCTTATGTAGTGAAATTTGTTGTCTGCGAATAGGCATTTGCTTCTAAGTTTTGATGAATTTAGACGTCAAATGTAAAATAGGAAAAACATTCTTTTCCATGGCACGGTTGTTGAAAGGGATTGAAGGCAAGAACCAAATATCATTTTGTTATATAGTACAAAAAAACTTATGCTTACGGAATAACTTGTGGTTGATGCATAGTCTAGAATTACAGCTTGTTCAATGCAAGTGTGTTATGTTTGCTTCTAGATTAAGATATTTCTCATGCATGGGATGAGTTTAGGGTTTCTTTGATTTCTTTCTATTTAAATGTTCTTTTCCCTGCCTTTTGGCTAGCAGGGACTCTAAGAATTGGCTTGCCGTCGTTTTAATTAAACTACATCAAAACCAAGACCAGTTTTAAACATTTATGATAAGTTTACATAAATTAAGATACAACACCATTTTCTCCACCTATCACAATTTGAACCTCTTATGTGGTCTCCTCATATCTAGGCAAGGGGGCAAGCAAGGAAATTTCCATATCAATTTAACATAATCTTATTATTCAAAAGATAGATGACATATACAGATATGAATTAATATTAAGTTGGGTCTTAGCTTTATTTCTCTAACATTTAATGTTGGATCCAAGTTTTTGATATAAGGGTGAGTGCACAAAGTTGAGGAACCTTTTAGATGTAATGGTAGAGTGAAGTCAATCACTCTTGATCCATAAAATAGAAATCATCCCAAGAAATCCTGACCCCGCCAAGCCTAGTCCCAAGGCTTCCAACATGCATGCTAAATAGGATAGTTAACAAAATTGCGCCCCCATTTTTGCTAACAAAATCATGCTCATGTTTACTAAAACCTGTTTTATGGTTAAAACAAGTCGAGCCTGTCATTTTTGCAACAACGCCGCATTGAAACGCGCTTGGACGGAGCAAAACGAGCTAGGGAGAATGCATTTTGGGTGAGCAAAGCGCAACAAACTCCACCTTGGGATCAATCTTTTCCTTGTGAGGTATTTTATTCAAATCCTCTCATCCTATTTTCCCTATATTCAATCATTTCTTTGCCCTAATTTGAATTTAAACCATTTTTTTAAATTTATATGCCCATAAAAGAATTTACATGCGCAATGGAAACAAAAACCTCAATTTAATCATAAAAACCAAATCATTTTGACTATTTCCATATGTATCTTCACAAGCATCCACATGAATCCATACCAAAATTCACATGGCCAATGGAAACCAAAACCCCAATTAACTCATAAAAAACAAAACAAATTCACTATTTGCATATGCATATTCACAAGCATCCTTGTGAATCCATACCAAAATTCACAAATATGCAAATTTGTCAAGTATATTGCAAGTTTGCATAAGTAATTTACATTCCCAATGTAAACTAAAACCCCAATTAACTCATAAAAAACAAATCAAGTTCACTATTTTCATATGTATATTCACAAGCATCCTTGTGAATCCAAACCAAAATTAACAAATATGCAAAGTTTGTCAATTATATTGCAAGGTTGCATACAACTAAAAAAAAATTCAAGTAGAATTCATATCTTCCCTGAAATACATAAACAAGCATGGTAAATCCCTTGCCTCTGTCCGAAATATCGAAGTTGGTCGTCCAAGAACATCAATAAACACCTTATAGTTTTGACTAAACTCCCTAATCCAAGTGTTAAAATAAGGTATAGAATCTTCCCATGCTTAACAAATATTTCCTCTTGACTGAAGGGTACTTTTTGGTTAAGGTCAAGACAACGGAGTTCAACAATAGGCTCTATGAAAATCAAGATACATAGGGATGTTGATGTGTTTGATTACATGCCAATCACATACTATCATACATGATAGAATCCAGTGGAAACCTTGCAACCATAAAACCCACTATACACAATTACACAAAGTATCTCATGGGTATATAGAAAGAGTGCATAAAACTAAAATAACATCAAGTGGAATGCATACATGGCCCAAATTACATATAAACAAAGATCTGCTTAATTGACTTTGGAGTCCAAAAAACATCACTCTACAACAAATAATTACATATCTAACAAAATCCTTTCCTATACTGGGATTTTATTCATCAATAGCACATTATGTCGCCTCTACTAGGATCTAGCCCTTGCCTCTACCTGCAATCTAGGAGTTGGTCTTGCAAAGGCATTAGTCAACACCTCACAATTTTGATGAAACTTCATAATCCAAGCCTTAAAATAAGCTAGAGGAGCTTCCCCATCAACATATGCACATAGGACATTTGATGTACAAATGCATATGGAAATTGGAATTAATACTTGAATTTAGGACATAAATTTAAAATGAAAAAATCTTAAATGTTTATTATTTATTGTAAAATTAAAGATCAATTTTAAAAATTAAATAATAAATTTAGTTTATGTTGTTATTTGTCGTGCATTAGTTTTACACTTTTCATCGCTTCGAGATGTCATTAAACCATGTGTTTATTTTTCTAATGATATTCTATTTGTATTTATGATTGTAGTGGCTACTATGGACCAGAATGCAGAGATATTGAGAGTTATTGGTCATCTTAGAGAGATTGGTTCTTCCTAGAGTGGTGGAGATGAGCTCCACCACTCCTTGTCAGCATCATTGTTGACAATAGTTGATATGATCGTAATATCGAATGATGATTTGTATAGCATTGCATCCTACAGGGAAACCAAAAGACGAGAATATGTTGATGGTTTCGGAGCTATAACGAGATCAAGAAGCTAAAAAAAAACAAAGAGCACATATATACATTATTTAGAGTGCCTGAGATGGACAACATTCCGGAGAGAAGCAGGCCACATATTTTGATTAAGTTGTACATCTGTCCACCCATTAGAGACCATTGGATGGACATATGGTACATGTTTTTTGATATTCCCCCACACAACAAGAGGGAAGTACCGTTGTACTTCCTCCCAAAACTGGATGCCGAGTTTGTGATGGGAAAACATGTCAACTATTTTGACATGTTGGGGTTCCAGGGCGTTGGTAAGGGGATGCCCCAAAACTGACCCAATGATAGGCATAAAGATGCCAATCGATAGATACCTCCACCCCATGCACAACTATCAAGGCCAGACATCCCTCATGCACATGATATGGTTCCCCAGACACATGAGGCATTTCTTACTCTAGCTGAGATGGTTTCCTGACACACCACAGCTATTGACCAAGCAGGGCCCTCTTCCTCTGGTGGGGTACAACCACCAGCTTTCGATGGCAGAGGACCTTCCATTGGTGGGGATAGAATGATGTCCCATGTGCCCTAGAGCAAGCCACACGTGTGAAAAACATGTGGTCAATCCTGTTATGGTCCTAGACCAACACATGGTACCTCTACGATGATCGATGGTCAGGTAAGGACATTGTTAAAACTCTATTCTTGTTCAATTTTTAATTTTTCTATATTGTACACATATTAAAATATTTGTAATATATGCAATTTTTACTCTTGCAGGAGAATTATGCCTCCAAGAGGGGTGGTGGTGCACCTGGTGTGGTTGTATCCGAGGCCCAAACAACCAACATCGAGGTAATATTTCAACATGTGTCATTTTGTTAATACATATCATTTTTTTAATACATGTGTTAGTCTTTATTTTTGTTAAATGGTCTAATATTTACAATTTTTGAAGTTGCAGGAACCCCATTTTGAACCGGATACTGGAGACATTGATATCAGTGAATTACCCCCAGGTGGATTTTATTATTACCTTAGGAATGTAATTACATGGTTAATGAGTGAATCTTCTTCAAATTATTTAAATTTATTATTGTACACTCCTTTATATATTGCTGATATTTATAATTTTTAAACTTATAGATGATATATGGATCTATAGAGGGGAAAGAAATTCCTGGCAGCGGTCTCTCCCATGGGGGAGATATGTCCCAGGAAGGGGTAAGTATATTACATGTTAGTTTTTCAGTACATATTATTCCATCCATTCAAGTCCATGTCTAACTATGGTAACACTTTATGACTGCATATACCATCGCAAATCCCTGCACCACCTCTTTGGTTTGGATCCCCCAGTAGTCCAAATGTAGTTAAGCATGTTTTCTACACCAGACGACCCTCTTCCTTAAAAATAGCAGGTTTCCATGATGATCAACCTACTCATTCCACAATAATGTACACACTTTGAATGGAATTTGTTGGTTAGATTTGAATTCACTTCACAACTAGTTTTTTTAATGTTATTTTCGCATGTTTATAGCATTAGGATGTAGAGTCATCTGTACCAAAGTTTAGCAGGGTTGTTGATGCGGTAGTCAATGTTTCATATACAATAGGGATAAGTCACACAAAGGTACATATACTTGAATATTTGTAATTGTACAGTTCATTTGTATTTCCTATGGACATGCACGATGTCTAACTGTTTTATCATTTGGTAAATGCAACCACACCCTGGTCCATTAGTGCACGCGACCGATATATGTCATTTATTTGATTATGACCAGTTTTGGGATGCTTGGTCTGATACATGTCATTTATTTGATTTATGACCAATTCTGAATCTCCGGTGACCTGTATCTTTCTGGAATTCCTTCTTTTGAAAGCATGTAACCCCAATAACAAAGATTTGTATTCTGCTACATTGTTAGTACATTCAAAATTCAACTGGTAAGACAGGATTTAAGATTCTTTGAGAGGACAAATTATATACACACCTGTGTCGGCTCCTACTTTAGCGACCGAATCATCGAAGTACAAGGTTCAGAGACCTTCCTCCTTTTCTTTTGCATTCAGAGTGTTTTGCTTTCTGATGGGTTTTCCCTCCCCTTCTCCGACTGTCATCGAGACTTCGAGGTCGCATGGAGAGAAGTCATTGAAGAAAATAAACGACCCGAGGTCGGTGTAAACATCATATATGGCATGATCATCCGACATGTTTGGGCTACTAACTACGTATGGAGATCTTTTCTCATTGTACATCCTTTTACTTCCCCCAACCGTAGGAATGGTGGCATAAGACATGTCCATTTGCAGGATCCCCTTTAACTTGGAAGTCCAGGATCTAGACAACAACACGCCAAATTTGGGGGGAATATCTGCCACGACCACATCCATTACCACAATTTTGGAAGGCAATTCTGCTAGAGTTACCACCATATATTTGATTAACCCAAGACATTTCACCTTTCAGGAGTCAAAAGATTACAAGTATTTGTAAGGTCGAGTGACTTCTAACCCCAGACTCTATACCACCCCTTTTGGCATTAAATTATGGGATGCCCTTGAATCCAACATAGAATTATGTACGACCATATCATGCACATTTAAGCTCAAATAGAAAGGAGGAACTTCTTCCTCATCTCCATTTTCAATCATGGTCCCAAAAATGATAGTGGGAGCATCATCATTTACCTCTAGGATGTTGGGTTGAAAATCCCCTTGACCTTTAACCATCCTTGTTATCTTATCCCTGTATTCTTTTTTTTTAACAATTCATTAAAGGGAATAGATATTTTTACCTTGGCGAGTTTAGTCTGCAAGCTGAAAATAGGCATGATCTTTTCCACCTCTGCAAGTGACAGTGGCCTAACTTCCTTCACCTTCCCACCTTTATCCATCAATTCTCTGCATGGGATCTTCTCCTTTGATTTTTGTTTATATCTATCATCATATTGCAGGTTGGTGGAAGGCTTATTCAGATTCTGCTTAACTCTATTGAAGATGACATCTCTACTCCTCAATTTGATCTTCCTCTTGACCTCATCTATGTCATGCATATACCACCTCTAGTACTGCTCTGACTTTTCTTCAAGGTCTTTCAGATCCTCCTCTTGGGCATACAGATTATGCTCTGCTTCTGTGAGGTATATGTCAGAGTCCAGATCTCTGAAATGATGGATTTGATATTTAGCAAGTTCTTCTTCACCTTCGTCGTCAACATTATTTTCGAGAAAAGGTGGTTATATCTATTGATGGGTAACATTTTCTGTCTAAAATGGGCCTCCTAAGGAAAATAATAAAATAATAGTTAAAATAATAAAATAATATTGATTAATTTTGGAGGAAGAAAGAGAAAAACTACTTTTTGTGTTCGTATTTTCTACATATCTCCCTGTGTTTTTACTCAAATTTCGATCGAGAGAGCTCGTTGGATGCGGAATTTGATTCCGCATCCAACGAGCTCTCCCGATTGAAATTTGAGTAAAAACACAATGAGATATGTCGAAAATACGAACAAAAAAAGTAGTTTTTTTTAATGACAAATATGTCAATTCAACCATTATGGTTGACTTATTTTATTGAAATTATATTGGTTCTTGAATTCCAACTCACAAAAACTTATTTTGGCACGTTTTCTTATAAGGCCCATTTTAGACCCCAAATTTCCTCTAATGGTTGGACTCCAAAAGATGCTATGTCTTCAAAATACTGGTGTTATAGCTGATTTTACCACTCTAGGTGAATCACACTTGTATGGCCTTCCCCCTATCCCTCTGCAGACTCCTTAGACCCCTTGGACCATTTTTTGTCCTTTGATGTTTCCTTGACCATCCCTAAAAACATGTGAAAATTGATACATACAACTTTTAAACCCTTAATCGCGTATATACACGGGTTTGACCACTAAAACCACGTACATCGGGATGTGTACAAAATCCAAATACTTTTGGAGTTTTCCTTGACATGGATCCGACTCACTTAACTCCTAGCCTTCCCTATGCCTTGAGATCGCTCGGATTCGACCTTTCATTACCCCTTTGAAAAGCTATATAAGGAACTCTATGGTACGTTGAAGGGATATGAGAGAATTGAGAGCAAAGAAACTATAGTCCATTGTTGCTGGAACTTATGCTTGAATCTGCATCCCTTTGTCCCTTGGAGCACTTTTGTGTTCTTCCCAAGCTTTCCTTTTGCTTGTGAGCTTGCTATCGAGAGATGGAGGATTGAGGCGGTGGAGGCCCAAGTGGGGGATTCAGTTTCTCCGATTCGCAGACGTGCTGACAGAGATTGTATCCATTGTAATCTCTGATTTTATATTAATAGAAATATCTTTTCCTGTCCAATAATGTATGTTTGAATGAATATTTTATCCATGGGATGTTTTCAAATGCTTATACATTGTTGATTATTTATGATAGAATAGATATAACATCAATATATATAGTATGTTTGTATTGTTTACTTCTTATTGAGGAAGTAATCTATCAATTCAAGCTGAAGTTGGAAAGCTCAATGGGGATCTACTTCAACCGTCCGGAATAAGGTACGAGGTCTGATCCTTCAGTGTTAGATGTTTAATTTCTATTGCATATTGGAAAGGGTTTATTTTTGGAGTCAAGTTGTCTGTTGTGGTACCCCAAGCTATAGGAATTTCTCTCCGTAACATAATTGGTGACTCCGCTGGGGAGTTCCTAGTAGTTGTCCTTTGGGGGTTTTCTATCGGCATTCAATGACTTTGAATTGCTCTTTCTCTCTTGTTTCTGTGTCGAGTCTAGGGGCATGTTTTCCTAGTAGTGTCTGATTGGTGTGAAGTTTGTCTCAGCTTATCTGTTTGCCTTTATTTTTATGCACTTTTCTTCCTGTATGCGAGTTTTGAACTCACAGTCATGTATACACGCGAGTTTACTGCGAATAGTTGCGTATGCCCTTAGTTTTTCCTTTTAGAGGAAGTTAAATGGTTGTTGGGTGAAGTTTGATTATTGCTGAGTCTCCTTTGATACTGCCAGATTCTGTATACACCTCTGTTTCTGACCAAAGACATTTTTTTAGGGTAAATTTATTTTTTAAGAATGTTTTTGTCATTGTATTTTCGATTTTTTGTTTTGGGATTAGTGCATTAGACATATTTTACCTTAGTGCTTTGCTTGAGTGCTGCTTAAGTGTGATTGCAGAGTCTAGGGGTTGTAGAATCATTCTTTTGCTTTTTATATCTCATTTTATTTCAAAAAATCCAAAAATATTTACTTATCATCATGCATTGCATTTTTCATTTTGCATAGTACTTGCACTAGATTTGCTTTAGAGTATTAGTCAAGATTTCATATAGGAAAGCTTGCATTTATCATTCGAAGAAAATTGTGCATTTCACGTAGTAGCATACCCTGCTTTCATGGACACAATGCATTTGTATTGATTGTTAGGTGTGCATTTTACTTCATGTTGTGTCATAACACCATTAGTTGCACGGCCATATCCCTCTTTTGAGTAATTAAGCCAATTAAAATCAACGCTTAATTAAAATGAACTACACTATTTTATTTTATAGGGTTCACCAACAAGATTAGGATTTAGGGTCTTGGAATAGTTCATTGTGAGTAAATTCTCCAAGACCGCTAAACAACAACATGTATGTGTCTATCCAGGTGAGTGTGTGAAATCCTTGGTATAACCAGTGTTTCTCAGGATCCTCCTCTCAAAAGGGAGTTAAGCACGAGGCAGTGTGAGCAGTTATTGATTGGGATGACCCCTAGTCATAACTGAGTAGCACCGGATATATTTCCAGGATTGTATTCATATCTGGGGGCTCTTTCAAGAGTTTCGGGCTTTGCTACCCTGCCCATACAATCAATCCTTCCTGCGACTGTTCGCCTGATCATTGATTATATTGAGGTGACCTTAGTGGCCTTACCTAGGATATCGAGGGGGTACTTTGCAGGGGTTATTCTGCAGGTGTCCCGGCCAGGTTGGGGTCAGACAGCATAGTCTCTTTATGCGTTGAAGCTGGGGGCCACAATAATGGTTACGTACCTCCGCTTGTTGTGTATGGGAGTCTCAAGCCTCTCTTAGGCGAGACATACCTACTTCATTTGGGAGATCACTTATCCTACCCTTGATTGCTTGTATTTGGATTTAGATTTTATTGGTGATTTCTCTGTGCATGATAGCTTGCTTAGGATTTGCGTAGATAGAGAGTCTTTTATATTTTTTTTGAGTCATTGTGGATTTGGGTGCAGCTCCTCGCTGTTCTCGTCGTTTAGCAAGACTTCCACCTTCTACATCTCCTCCTCCTTTGGGAGATAGAAATAGACAGTTCAGGCGGACTACTTCGCACATTGATTCACACACCATGGGAGACCATATAGAAGGTATTCCTGAACCACCTTCTCCTACTTAGGTGGAAGATGGGGAGTTTACTCCTACCTATGATCCTTTACCCGACTTGACTGGGTTAGGTCCTATGATTTCTGAGATAGGAACCTTTCATGATAGACCTACTTACTCTAGGGTTGATTCCCCATTGACGCATCGCCGGTATGGAATGCCGGAGGATGACGAGACTCATTTTGAACTCGCGAGCACTAGTTATGGTAGTTATGGTATGTCTGGTTTTCCCACACAGGATTTGACATTTCATGTCGAATATGAGTTTGAGCCTAACACTATTCTTGGGGGCACTCTCATTCCTTACCATGCGGAGAGGTTTGGGAGCACTAGTCACATTGCACCTTCCATCCCGGCGATGGAAGCTACATCACATATTCCTCCTAGGTCTAGGGTTAGTGATCCTATTAGGATAGCAGATCTGAGATGAGTGACTATAGGGAATAGTACATACATAATTACACAGATCCCTTCGTCCTCTGTCCCTAGTTCTTCGAATGTTCACCCTCCACCTCATTCACGTGGTCCTTCGGTCGGGAACGTTGCTACGAGTTATGTCCGTACTGCGGTTACTAGACCGGTAGTGTCTCAGCTTCATGCACCGCCCATTGTTTCAGGAGGTCATGTTCATACTTCTAGAGGTCACGTTCCTACTTCCAGAATGTATATTCCTACTTCCAGAGCATATGTTCCTACTTACGAAGTGTCTCATGGGGCATCTCATGCGATGACTTATGGACCTTACTATGGGACGCAGTATGGACAGGGTTCTTCACCTTATGGGGGCGGGTATCAACAACCTGCTTTCTCTTTGAATTACAGCTTTGTAGCTCCTAATAGTCAAGTTCCACCACACTATGGTGCTTCCATGCCACCCTATATGGGTCAAACGAGAGGAGGGCACTATGGCCAAGGCCATGGTGGTAATCAGACCTATGTGAATCATAACTATCAGGGAGCAGTCCATAGACCTCATCATCCTAGGCTCCCTTTCCTCGCAATGCTGAATCTTCCTGACTTGTCGATATTGACAAACGATCTTGTAGCTCATGACCCAGCTTGACCGGCTATCCCTACTAAGCTTCCCTCGAACATACCCAAATTCGAGGGCAAACCGGGAGAGGATCCGAGCGAACATGTTACTACCTTTCACCTATGGTGCTCTTCAAATTCCTTACACTAGGATTCCATCCGTTTAAGACTGTTTCAACACACCCTTACAAGGCCTACCGCGAAATGGTATATAGAGCTACCTAGGGGGGCATTCGCTTTGTTCGATGACCTAGCAATGACTTTTCTTAACCACTTCCAGCTACCAGTGCATTATGACGTTGGTACTGAACTCTTGTCGACATTTCAGCAAGATAAAGCCACACATATCTCAGATCATATCCAAGAGTGGCGTAGATGGAAGAGGTTAATTAAAGCCTTTATACCACCAGAATTCCTCCTCAAATGGTTCCTTAAGTCGTTATTGTCGTATATAGCGAAGGATGTTTCTACATCCAGAGTGTAGAATGAGGAACAAGCGATTTTTAGGGCGCAGGAACTGGACCTGATTTATGCTCAGTCCGGTTTGTTATATGAGATCATTCCCAATGCTCTGTGTTCTAGTTTTGACCCCAAAGTTAAACCTGGACCACATGCTGATGGCATTGTAGGTTGTGCGAGTGCTAAACCGACGGATTCGGTTGCAAAACAAGTTAGTCAATTGTCAATCAACCAATCTGCTTCGGGACAAGCCACGGCTTTGTCTCAACCCGCCCAAACGACGAGTGTACTTTCGGTGCAATTGTCGGACCAGAAGGATAACCAGCAGCCCGGACGAAATAAAAAGAAGGGTAAGAATAATCGTAAGGGTGGGAATAGGAATGAGAATGCTAATAATAATGACAAGAATTCCTGTAATGCTGGGGGGGACAAGCAAGCTAAACGTAAGGTTAAATTCTCTTGCAAGTTGTGTAAGGACGATCACCTCACTTACTTATTCCCTCATATCGATGAAGCCTTGAGATTCTTGGCATAGGGCCCAACTGTGCTAACTAACCCTTTACCTCAAAATATGAACTCGAGGACCCATGATCAGTTTGGTGGTGATCAAGATCCGTCGGACGGTAGTGGTCATAGTTGCATTAACATGGTACATGCTGTGAAAGTTGTGACTCGTGCGAAGGACTATGGTTCGTCACAACCCAGCCCAGGTACGGAACCTGATCCACCAGGGTCTCCTTTGCGTATTGAGAAACCTGTGGATAAACCTGAAGTTGCACCTCGAATTCTTAAGGGAGTCCTTAAGCGTTTGAGGCACAATCCTAATGCCCAAGCCACCCAGAACTATTCAGTTGTCGAGGATTTGGGCCACACTCCTTGTGCGATGTCTGCATTGGAAGTGCTTCAAAGTTGTCCTTCGCAAAGGAAGGCTTTGATTTCTGCCCTTGGTTTGAATGATGATGATTCTTCCTCCATGATTAAATTTGAAACCACAGGACTTCAGCCTCTCTTGCCTTAATATGTGTCTCTTTTGATTCACGTAGAATGTCTTAACATGACTGTCAAGCACACTGTGATTGACGAAGGCACTGTCGCTTCTGTGATGTCTTTATCATGTTGGAAGGGTTTGGGTTCCCATAAGTTGTCTAAATCAGCGACCATGTTAACTACTATCGATGGGAGATCATTTACGCCGCACGGGATCCTTCCTTCCCTTAAGGTCTGTTTGGGAGGGAAGACCGTTGCGATAGAGGTCGAGGTGGTTGATGCACCCCTTGACTACAATCTCTTGCTGGGTAGGAATTGGATGTACAGTATGCAAGCCATTGCTTCTTCCCTATTTCGCGTTGTATGCTTTCCATTCAACGGGAAGATAGTCATGATTGATCAAACGTCATTCAAGAATCTGCCTGTTACTGCATCTTCGGGAGCTTCGATCCTGATCGTTGAACACTCTCAGTCGGCAACTGGGAATGTGGTTGTAGGCATGTATCCATCCCTTATGGGAAGCTTTAGTTGTCCTACACTTATCCTTGAGATAGGGTCTAGTTCCGGTGAGGCTTCGACATCTATGAGATCGGTGTCTTTTCGCACGAGTCATATGGAAGATCCTTGGATTCTTCCTACACTGAGTACTCTGAGTGAGCCCATCGTGACGGATGTGCCGTTGCCTGCAACTATGATAGCTTATCAATCTAATCTAGAGTGTGTTGCAAAGCCCAGTCCTTCCTCTTCGCGGATGGAGGAGGAGGACCCTTATGTGCTGTCGGCATGGGTAGTGCAGTCTTCTCATGCGCATGACTACCTTGATAATGTTTTCCCTTCAGATGAAGCGATTATTGAGGCCATGTTGGGAGTTGAGCCACCATGGGAAGAACTCCATCACTAATCTTACTTTCTTCCCAAGCTTGACCGCTTGGAGCATGAGGACTTTAGGGCGGTTCTTAGTGAGAGAGTTGGTAGTCCTATGGTTCCATTAATCTCTCTTGGTCAGATGGCTGATGGAAACATGGCAAACATATCTTCAACGATTCCTATCAATATCTCTCGCGATCCTGGAAGGATAGAGAATGTCTATATTGGGGTAGAATGTTCCCATGCTGAGATTCAAGAATACACCGAGCTGTTTAAATATTTCCATGATATCTTTGCTTGTTCTTACGATGAAATGCCAGGAATCAACCCTCGTATTGTCGAACATGAGATTAAGACTTACCCCAATGCTAAGCCTGTTCGACAACGCTTGCGTGCGGTGAATCCTAGGAAAGCACCCACAATTAAGGCAGAGATAGAGAAACTGTTGAAAGCCGGTTTTATCTATCCCATTCCCTTGACGGAGTGGGTTTCAAACCCCGTTCCGGTGGATAAGAAGCAGGGATCGATCCACATATGTACTGATTTCCGTGATTTGAATCGTGCCTGTCCTAAGGACAATTTTCCCACACCATTTATTGATTAGATTTTTAGATGAGTGTGCGGGTAGCGAGGTTTTTTCCTTTATGGATGGCTTTTCCAGATATAATCAGATACAAATCAAACCTGAAGACCAACATAAGACTGCATTTATTTTTCCTTGGGGAACTTTTGCATATCGAAAAATGCCTTTTGGCCTTAAGAACGCTGGAGCTACTTTTCAGCGGGCAATGACATTGATCTTCCATGATCTCAAGTCGATTATCGAAATATTTTTGGATGACCTTACTGCTCATTCTCGTATGAGAATGCGTCATTCCTACCACTTGATATTGGTATTCGAAAGATGCCGCCATTATTTGGTTAGGTTAAATCCTTATAAGTGCATCTTTTGTGTGAAGTCGGGTCACTTGTTAGGATTCATCGTTTCTAAAGAGGGTATAAGAGTGGACCCTTTGAAGGTTGAGGCAATACTTCAGTTGTCTCCCCTGAAAAATATTCGTCATCTTCAATGTTTGCAAGGCATGGCAAACTTCTTCCGGAGATTTGTTGTCAATTTTGCCAACTAGAGGCTTCATGTGTCTTTTGAAGAAGGACACCACCTTTTGTTGGGATGAGCGATCCCAAGAGTCCTTTGATGCGCTCAAGCGAGCCCTAGCATTGGCCCTGGTGATTAGTCCCCCAGACTATAGCCGTGATTCTCTACTTTATGTGGCTGCATCCATGGAGGCGATTGGTATGGTTTTGGTTCAAGAGGATGATGAGCTCCAAGAGCATGTCATATACTATCTGATTCGGAACCTTATTGACGCAGAGATTCGTTATTCTCATGTTGAGAAGCTTGATTTAGCTACAGTACATGCGGTTCAATGGTTGATACATTATATTCTCCTTCGCCAAACCTTGGTTGTAGCCCATGTCAATCCATTTCAATTCGTCCTCACTCGAAGGATGATTGGGGGGAAATATAATAAATGGATTGTCATCCTGTAAGAATTCAATCTTGAATTTGTTTCGGCGAAATCGAAGAAATTGTTAATTTTTGCAGAGCTCATATCAGATTTCCCAAGCGATGCCGAGGAGTTGGTTTGTGAAGATACGTTTTTCAATGAACACATCTTCTTAATCTCAACTTTAAACCCATGGTATGGGGATATCATTATATATTTACAAACATTGAAGGTCCCTACTCACCTCTCACGAGATGAACGACAACGATTACGTCACGTGTCTAAGAATTACCTCATAGCGGATAACACTTTGTACCGTCGTGGGGTAGATTCCATTTTACGATGTTGTTTAACTCATGAGGAGGCTGAGGTAGTGCTGAATGACTGCCACGGAGGGGCATGTGGTGGTCATTTATCTGGGCTTTCTACAGCCCAAAAAATCTTAAGAGCAGGTTATTTCTGGTCGTCGATCTTTAAGGATTGTGTATATGCGGTCAAGAGGTGCCACCCTTGTCGGGTGTTCGCATGTAATATGCGCTCGAAACCTACCCCGTTACATACCATCATCACCGTCGATCCCTTCACTAAGTGGGGGCTTGATTTTATGGATTGCAACCCAGCTTCAGCTGGGGGGCATCATCATATCATAGTGGTTGTTGATTACTTCACAAAATGGGATAAGGCTATGCTTACAGTTAAATCCGATGGTGAGACAGCCACGCACTTCATATTCAACCAGACTATTACTCGGTTCGGAATTATGAAAGAGCTTATCACTGACCATGGCTGGCACTTTCAGAATCGTATGATGGAAGATTTGGCATCAAAGTTAGGGTACAAGCAAGAGCATTCCTCCTCTTAATACCCTCAAGCGAATGGACAGGTAGAAGCAGTGAATAAATCGCTCAAATCCATTCTCCAACGAACCATCGCACAGAGCAAGAATAATTGGCACATCATGTTATATCCTGCTTTGTGGGCGTATAGAACTGATGTTAATACTGCCACGGGTTTTTCTCCATACCAACTTGTACATGGAGTGGCGTCGATATTGCTGGTTGAATGCGATATTCCTTCTTTGAAGCTAGCTATAGAACTCTTACTAGACACTTCACCATTGGAGGATCGTTTGGTCCACCTTGAGCAACTTGATGAGTAGCGTCGAGATGCCCTGGTGGCTCTAGAAGTAAATAAATGTTGCGTAAAGGTCCAGTACGATAATTCTGTCCGTCCAAGGAGGTTTAGTGAGGGAGACTCGGTCCTTTTGTGGGATCAACTGAAATAACCCTTGGGGGTAGGAAAGTTTAACCCCATGTGGCGTGGTCCTTACGTCGTCAAGCGTGTGTTAGAGGAGGGTGATTATGAGTTAGTGGATTATGAGGGAACGGCCTTGGTAGAGCCTAGAAATGCGCTCTATATCAAGAAGTACTATGCATGATTTTCAACCAAGGTTGGTTATTGTATATTATTGTACGGTTTTGCATAGTTAGGTATTTTTCTTATCGTGATTGGGTTTGTGATTAGTTTTTGTTTCTTTTGGCAGATGTCAATGGAATCTTCCACCAACATAGGATTTGCGGATGGTGCGAGCCATCACACTCAACACTTAGCCTCTGCTGCTTGGGTGATTTATACTCCTATGGGTCAGGTACTGTCTTCAGGAGGTGTATGTTTGCAGCCATCTTCAAACAATGTTGCTGAATATAGTGTCATTATTGAGATTCTACGATATTCCATTTCACATGGTGTTCTCTCTCTTAAGGTACGTCTTGATTCAGAGTTAGTAGTGTCATAGCTTCATGGTTTGTACCATGTTAGAGATCCGACGTTATTAAGAATATTCTTACGTGTGAGATTATTAGATTGGCGATTTGACAATATAACATACATACATATTCCAATAATTAATAATCAAGTTTTTGACTCATATGCTAACTACATGTTAGATTGGCATTTGTTTCATACACAATAAATTCATCACAAACACAAATTTTTACACATGTAAATAAATAAACCGATCACCATAAAAATTTTATATATAACATCCAAAATGTGGTAATACATAGTGTCATGATACAAAAATGGGGCTCTTGAGCCACCAAGATATAATACACGGTAATACAAAATGTATAACTCCCAGGTATCTAAGCATGTGGAGGAGGAGGGGGGTTGTGATCATGGAAGGTCACTACGGCTCTAGCTAGCCATCAGAATAATCGCACCCATGCTCATGGTACACCCACCACCTGGCGCTGCATAGCCTCAGGAAAGTCCTCGACTTGCACCATGGGAACCCTGTGTGTCAGCCTAACAAAGTTGGTATGAATGCTCTGGAGCGTTCTCTCTGCATCCACACCCGTGATATCATCTCCTCTTCCCCTCCGTCTATGACAAGAGAAGCCTTCAGGCCGCCGTGGTCCCACATTTGCATGCAAATGGTAGATGTCACTATGTATTGTCACACAAAAATATGTCTCTTGATTCCATATAATAAAAAAACACTAAAAAATTAAATAACTCAAAAATTTTAAAGAGAGGGTCGAGATTCGTTACCTATGTCACCATATGCCGATCTTGGTGGTAGCGGCATGTTCGGGTCCCCCCAGAAATCTATCCCCGCATAGGGGTAGTCATTGATGGCAACTATCTGTCATCACCACCACGGAAAGAAATCAGCTAGATAGGGTTTGGCCACCCTACCTCCCCCCAGTCTGCGCATCGCATCTGCCCAACGCCATTGGGCCGGATCTCAAACCCCGTGAAGAGGAACATCAACTCTAAGGCTCAATCCTGGAACACCCTCGAAGAAAAATGTGCTCAGTATGCTGCTGAACCCTAAGTTTCATACTCTACCCATCTTACACTCACTGAGCTGATGTTTCATGTGGCTTAGTAGCGTAGTGCTCCAATCATAAACCGTGGGTCTCATGCACTCCACTGCATAGAACATCAGATGCCGCGAGGCCTAGTGGAGTGAATCCAAGCTTGCTATCCTACCCAATGTCAATAGTATGGCCTTTAGGCCCAATACCTGTATGGAGTTAGTTGGGATCTGACTCCCCACCTTCTCCATGTCTGGATAGCAGTACACCGCAATGTACTCATCGATAGTCAGGCCACCTCCAGGCCCACCATGACAATGAAGGTTCACTACTTCTCCCCATCGGGAAAGTCCAGTAATAAAGTATATGTCCTCCACGTCTATAGTGAGGGACATCCCATCTATCTGGAAGGACTCAAAGTATGGATCCCAGTAATCCACCAGCATCTGCAATAGTCTTGGTTTGGCCCTCAAACCACCAAGACACCAAAACTTGTAGAGTCCACATGCACGCAGCGCTTGTTGAGCCATTAGATCGGCCCTTACTACCTCCTCGACATCACCATGTTCACGCTCTCTCCATTCTAGGACCATCCTGCACAAAAAATTGCAAGTTTGCCCATTAGATTACTTAAAAAACCTCATGCGCGGTCGCATACATGACTATTTGCCAAACAGTCGCGTATGTACGTGACTGTGAGGGAATTTTCCGCGTATATCCAGCCCTATACGCGGAAAAACCCTCGATTTTCACGTGGGCCGCAGTGCCTTTTTTAGAATGTCCTAGAAACCTCAAATGACCATGGAATTTGATAAAAATTGCATCAAAATGAAAGAGAAGAGCATGGGTAAATACCTGGAAGAAACGGTAGTGGATTCCGTCGGCTGGATCTCCTGGAATTCGATGTTGAAAATATGAGCTCAATTGGGTAAAAATTTCAAATGTTTTATAATGTTTTGAATTTTTTTACTATTTATAGAATTTTTTCAATTTTTTTCAAATTTTTACCCTCTTTCCTATAGTTTGGACTATTTCTAATCATTTTGGACTGTTTTTGACCTAATTCATGATGTAAGAGACCTTTTTGAGTGTCGTTTCAGCCGTGGGATTGACCCGTTCGTACCGATCTCAGGTATCGTGTCTAAAATGGCATATAGGTTAGGTTTCATCACCATTTGTATTTTGCATGACCTTATGGCCATTTCATCATAGCCTTAGGTACGAACCCACTCTATTATGTCACGGAACCTTGTTGCTATTTTAGAAGTGGCATGGTATGAGTGGTAGAGCTTGACCTTACATGGGGTACCCTAGTTAGCACCTTATATGCATTCGGTGCCCATGCTGACGTTTTGTCTTTTAGGGTGTGGGAGTCCATTGTATAGTACTACCATGACATTTCGCAAGAGCCTCATACTCCTCTTGATCTCTTGCTGGTCTATTTCCCTCAGGACTCCCCTATGTCAAGTTGTAATTGCATTATCATGAGTTTTTCCTGCCTTATTGATCTTTATACCGGCTTCCCTGACACTGCATTTCAGTCATATAGCCCGAGCTTGTCTCATGTCTAGCCATGCAGAGCCATTTTGTATATCCTTTGCAGCTTAATTCCCTTTTTACCGGGAGGGGATTTTCCCCTGAGTGTCGATATCCTACACACGTGTCCTTACATTGAGCATAGGTATGTTCCACTGCTTGGAACTAGTTTGTTTGCCCCTATGACACTCGTCTCCTCCTAGTCTATAACTATAAAGCAGTTTTATTCTTTTTCAAGATTTTTAAATATTTGAAAAAGTCCAAAAAAAAAT
>LPNX010879316.1:201310-235492 GCA_001517045.1 Pseudotsuga menziesii | reverse complement strand
TTGAAATTCTATTGGTTCTTGAATTCCAACTCACAAAAACTTATTTTGGCACGTTTTCTTATAAGGCCCATTTTAGACCCCAAATTTCCTCTAATGAAACCAAAAAGCTGGACAAGGAAAGATGTTATCTTTGGCAGCTGTCAGGTTGTGTCTCCTTCGAACAGAGCACTGTATATCACATCCATTGGTTGGGTTTATAGTTTGACTTTAGGAGCTATACTCATTTATCTGAGTTTAACTCCACCGAATGGTTAAGCTTCCAGTCCCCATGGAGCCTCTGTCGATGCCTCCTGTGTCGCAGAGATGTCCCAATTTGTATATCGAGTCTATGTTTCCTTTATTCAGTCACCATATGCCGTTATGCTCTTGTTCGAAGGAAGTTGAAACCTGAGTTGGCCATTCCTCAGTTATCTTGACTTTGCATGTCGGCCATTCCCGGTACAGTTACTGGTTCATGCACCTTATGATCGAGTCCTTCCACATTATACAGCTTTGCTGAGTACCTCGTGTTGGATGATGGGGGATGCCTTAATGCCCTCCTTCTAGCAGATTTCATCCCATCGACTTCAGATCATTTATTCTGGGATTGGAATCTAGAGTCATTTTTGAAGTGCCTTGAGACTTGCAATCATCAGTGGTAGGTTCTCTTGCCATCGACAGTCTTTGGGAATACATCAATGTCCCCTGATCGATGGATCTTCTCAAGTGTTCGACCTCAACACATTTAGTCACACTTGTTAGTTTGCACTCTAGTACCTTGATTCCCATTTTCATTATCAGCGGGTGATCTCACGTTTGGTAATGGTATACATTAATGACCGGTAATCAGACGATGGACTACTATGTTCGACCCCGACACCTCTATTCACATAGTAGGGCATGTACTCGTAGCGGTTTGTGTAGAATACCTTCCAGATTGGTGGCATCTCTTATGTGCTACCTCCTTGATCGTGCCAGTGTTCATGAGATTTCAGCTCTCGTGACTTGATTCCAGTATATGTCAGACATTTCCAGCCACTATGGAGATCTTGATCTGTTATATATCTTCAACCATTATGGAGATCATGGTCCTTTGTATATATTCATCATGGAGATTCTGATCTATGTATATTGTACGTGGCGATGACCACTTATGTGATATCTTGTATCATGCCTATTCATGGCCATTGTACTCTTATGTATCTGGGACTGCTATATGTATGTGCAATTATGTGCAGAGTTGTATCATTGTACTATGTTGATTGGGTGGTTGGTCTTCCATTTGGGATCCTTCATCACTCCACTTCTGGGATGGACTTATAATGTATTTCGGCCATCGTATGACCCCTCTAACCTCACACATTAGGGGGCATCTGTTATAGCTGATTTTACCACTCCAGGTGAATCACACTTGTATGGCCTTCCCCCTATCCCTCTGCAGACTCCTTAGACCCCTTGGACCATTTTTTGTCCTTTGATGTTTCCTTGAACATCCCTAAAAACATGTGAAAATTGATACACGCAACTTTTAAACCCTTAATCGCGTATATACGCGGGTTTGACCACTAAACCGCGTATATCGGGATGTGTAGAAAATCCAAATACTTTTGGAATTTTCCTTAACATGGATCTGACTCACTTGACTCCTGGCCTTCCCTATGCCTTGAGATCACTCAGATTCGACCTTTCATTACCCCTTTGAAAAGCTATATAAGGAACTCTATGGTACATTGAAGGCATATGAGAGAATTGAGAGCAAAGAAACTATAGTCCAATGTTGTCAGAACTTATGCTTGAGTCTGCATCCCTTTTTCCCTTGGAGCACTTTTGTGTTCTTCCCAAGCTTTCCTTTTTCTTGTGAGCTTGCTATTGAGAGATGGAGGATTGAGGTGGTGGAGGCCCAAGTGGGGGATTCAGTTTCTCCAATTCGCAGACGTGCCGACAGAGATTGTATCCATTGTAATCTCTGATTTTATATTAATAGAAATATATTTTCCTGTCCAATAATGTATGTTTGAATGAATATTTTATCCATGGGATGTTTTCAAATGCTTATACATTGTTGATTATATATGATAGAATAGATCTAACTTCAATATATATAGTATGCTTTTATTGTTTACTTCTTGTTGAGGAAGTAAGCTATCAATTCAAGTTGAAGTTGGAAATCTCAACGGAGATCTACTTCAACTATCCGGAATAAGGTACGAGGTCTGATCCTTTAGTGTTAGATGTTTAATTTCTATTGCATATTGGAAAGGACTGATTTCTGGAGTCAAGCTGTGTGTTGTGGTACCCCAAGCCATAGGAATTTCTCTCCATAACAACCAGCTCGCCTAATTTCTTCACACCTGTATCTTTGGTTCTCATTGTTGTTAGAGCCCATCATCCTTAGCGTAACATGTGTTCGAACTTGCTGTAGTTTTCGATCACCTTCCATTAGTTAGTTGTCGGTGTCTCCAACTTTACCATTTCTTATGCCAATACTCTGAGTTCCAGGTTCTCCAAATAAGGAGACATTGGTAAATTTGTGCACAAAGCTTTGAAATCATTCAATAACTCAAATTCCCAGACAATTTTTTGATCACAATCGTGCCTTAAAGCGATTGCTGAGCCATATCCTCAAATTTCCTGTGATCTTGCCTACACTCGACCAATCTATCATAATACTCTTTTTGGGACAGCATTGGTCCCTTGTATTCCCAGAAGAAAGGGAGCCCTCTCTAGACCAGAGGTTTAAACATCGCAGGGAAGTCGTCAACTTGTTTACGCATGAAATTCCATTTAGCCTCGACCATATTTTAATGGTGGTGTTTGTGAACCACTCTTCTAGCCCATGTGATGATTGGGATCCTATCTTGGATGTTTCCTCGTTTGATGTCTTTGTCTGTCAAACTGTGCAGGAAATTGATTGCGCCTTCAGCCATGTCCAAGGGCCTTTTATGCAGGTCTAAATTAGTTGTCTGGATGTGGTTTTTGGTCGCCTGTACGGTGTTTTCCTTATCTTGGATAAAATCCAAGTGTGGTCATACTTTTTTTTCCTCCACTATTAGCATGTCCCAAATGAGGTGTTTCGTCCCTATAAGAGCTTCCTAGCTTGAAACTTGTTTTGCTAATTCATTGTTCTTACCTTCTAATTCACTGCAATGCTCTTCCACCTTCTTCTTCAACCCTTCTTTGACATCAGCCATGCCCATCAAGTCCTGATTTTGTTTTCTTAGGCCAATGATCTTTATAGCTTTGAGACTTACCTGGGACATGGCGTTGGAAAGTGAGTCTGCATCAGATGTTGTGGATGATTGGGCCACAGGTGCTAGCTGTTCTTGATTTTTTTCCTTTAGTTCTTTTAACTCCTTTTCCAACTTAGCTTTCCTTGCTTCAAAGGATCGTTTTTTCCTCAGTCCAGAGCTCTGTATCTTTCTTCTGTTGTCCCTCCTTCCCTTCTTGTATGAGTAGTTTGGCCTTACAATCGATCAACACGGTGTTTAGGGTCTCCTTCTCCTTTTCAATTTCAGTCAATTCAGTAGTTTGTATAAGCCGAGTAGAAGGGATTTCTAGCTTTTTCTTGAACAACTAGACCGTACCTTCCTTGTCCTTTAGTATCCTTTGTGTGGCGGTACCTTTATCCCCCGCACTATGTGCCACAGATAGATCTATTTGGAGCTTTTTGATATGGGGCTGGTAAGCCTTATTTTTCATGCTCTCCTTTCGGAGCATCTCTTCAACTCTTTTCTTACCAGCCGTCAATTTGGATATTTGTGAAGTAGCTTGGAGCACATCAGTGTAGAGGAAGTTGCTTATCCCTTGATGCAAATTAATTCTGTCAGTTTTAGGGAATCTTTTTCGGTCTACCTTTAACTCCGCTACCTTGTCTCCCGTGATCTTGGCCAAATGCAATGTGCCCTTGGTCGGGTCTCTGACCGTCGCCAAGGAGGTCTTCTAGCCTGGCAGTTTTTCCACCTCTTCGCACAAATTCGATCTTTCTTCAAAGACCTTTTTACCAACTTCTCTGTATTTCTCTGGCAGCTCGGCTTTAGACTTGTATCTGCTTACTGCTTCTTTAGGAACATTACTGAACGCATATTCTTGAAATGCGAAATATGGACCTTTAACTTTCACAATTTTATTTTTTCCCTTAGCCCCAACACTCTGCGTGAGTTCATCTAATTCTTCAATTTTCTACTTCTTGGGCATCCTGGACGTCTCCCCTTCCTCTACATCCATGGCCTCTGGGTATTCTCTTTTATTTTCCTTATCAGACAAGCTGGCCAAAGGTGTGATCTATGTGGTTGCAACTATAATGCAGGAGAGGTTTGGCTGAGGGGAACTCTCCGCCAAGGTAGAGGGGGTCGACCTTTTCGGCATATCTTCATTGAAGTTAATCTCTCCAGGTTGCTTCATCCAGTTGTCCCTTTCTGCTAACTCCACTACTTCAATGTGCTTGAATGCCTTGCTCTTATTTTCTTGCCTTCTATTGGAGATGATGTGATGAGGGTCATAGTTGATCACGGCATCTATTGCAAACCCTCTCTCTTTGAGAAAAATTTCGACCTTTGGCAAGGCCAATTTGTTTTTAACAGTAAAAGGGCCAACGACCCATGCAAACTTAATATCTGCATGTTTCCTGAAGCTTAAAAAATGTTCTTTTTCGATGGTCAACCTTTGCATTATTAATTCTAGTGCAAACACCCTCAGCGTCAGAAATGCTGGGAGGACATATGGTTGACGAGTAAACCCATAGACCCTAATCATTGTTTTATCTTCTGAGAGAAACCAATCCCTGACTCTTCTTTCAGGGGATGATTTTAGCATGTTTCTCATCTCTGGTAAGACTCTCGGTAGCCTCTCTTGGAAGAGGACCTCATATACTGGAGCCATGAGGGAATACATGAACTTACAATAATCCTTGTGCATGTCCTCTGTCATAACCATTTTCGAGAGCTGGAGGTCGTCATCATTGAATCTCAAAAACATCTTCAGAAGAAGAGACTGGAAACTGAAGGTTTCGGACTGGTGGAAATTAATCAACTGGGCATTTATATTTCTAGCTAAGAACTCATCAAATTGCAGGCATGCGAGTGGTGAAGGCTGACTCGATATTCCTGACATTGCTTGGCTTGAACTGAGGGTAAATATCAAACTCAATAAAGTTTCAATGACGAACTAGTTCGAGTCCATACCTAAGAACTGACTTGCTAGGGTTATCACAGACTAAGTCTCTTCATTAAACAAGTTGAAATCAATGTGGAATGGAGGGTCTAAAAACTGGTTTTTAGGTTTCAAATAGGCTCCGAGGAAAGAGTCTTTTCTTTCATCTAAGGATGCTTGAAAGAAATGAAGTATATCTCCTTCATTGTATTCACTGGACATTTGGGTAAAGTCAAAAGGGATTAACAGAGCGTTTTCGATATTGAGGGAGTTAATGGGAAACAACATCCTAGACCTAGATGCATCCATAATCACACCTTCGAACGGGGAATAATTACTTGCACAACAGGTTACAAATTCAGGGAAGCTAGGGGTTTGCTCAACAGAAAAATAAAAGAAAAAGGAATTGAACACCCCATGAGTGTCGATTCCTTGTGATTGGAGAGCCTTTAGCTTAGCCTAAGTGGCTTCTATACTATCATTTAGTATGATAGTATCAAATACCTCAACGTATTTATCTGTTAGGGATTCCTCGGCTCCTTGAAACTTGAGGTTTTGAGTTTTTGAATCCTCCAATTCAGCCACAAGAAAACAACTTATTATAGAAAAGGCGTACCAGGGTGGTTGACAGCTTGCTTCGGAGGCCTGTCCAAGGTGGCAAAGTCTGCACAGTCTGAAACCCTCGATTCCTGATGCTGCAAAACGATAACCTATTTGGATCCACGTGCCGACTTTTATACTATTTTACTTTCTTATCTGACTAAGCATCTTTCCAGCTGGATGCAATCCTAGCCGTAGATCTGGGACCTAAAATCTAGAGTTACGTGATCTTTGTCATCGGCTTTTTGTACGATCACATTTTACTTTCTCAGTCCTCACGCACCTCCAATCTACGAGATATAAAATCCATTGTTGATTGTAGACATTCCTAACATATCATCGTCTGATGTGGAGATCTTTATCGGATTTCTCCTTTTCCAGCCAAGATTTCCTTTTGAGCACTTACGGTTGGAAGAACAGTCCTTCACCGTTGATCTGCCTCCATGTTGATCTCCACTGTTGGACAGATCTCCCCTTTAACACTTTCACAAACTTTGGATTGGTATCTTCGCAATGCAATTTAGATCGGAGGAATCCATCTCCACCGTTGATCTAAGACCTTCGCAATATCAACCGTTGCAAATCGTTGTGGTTTAACTCATTTTGCCGATTTGGAAGGGAGGTATTTGATATGCTTTTGAACTTTCGAAATGGCATATGTTGTTGATCTGCATCAATCTCTCATCATGACCGTCGAAAACGTTTCCATCTTCGTCGCTCCATCTGACGGGTCTTCTTCCTCTCCTCCTGTACGACCAATCACGAGTGGGCTTGTGTACGACTTTGAGTCCTGGACTCTCTCCCACTTTATGGATCGTGACTAGTGCTGGTCCCTTCACCTTTATAAACCTTTTGGTTTCCCTTTCATATAATTTCCTTCTCCTTCAGAGCCCATTATGGCTCTCTCGAGGCTTCTCATCATGAAAATTTTGCAAGCCTCGCTCCCTCCTTTATGGGTTAGAAACCTTTCTGTCTATTTAGCACAAATCAGGTGCTAACAACCAGCACAGCTATGCAACTGATCCAACTAAGTGAAGTACAAAAGCACCTTACCCACATAACAACCTAACAAACTTTTAAAGGATGAACAAATTTGACACACCTAAGTGATGCACCTGTCTGGTCTACATAAATGAAATTGGTTTTTGGCATGATGTCTTTCATCTAACAAATATATGGGATACACACCAAACCTAAAATTATCCGAGTATAAGGTTGATTCAAAATAATGGTTATGATTATATCCTGAACATTATGTATATCCTGCACATTATTTTATCATTTTGTTAATGTACATGGCATTTGATGAATCACCTCGAGGAACAACTTTGGAAGAGATGAAAATTATGTGTGATTTTATTATAGTTTAAGTTGATTGGAGAAGTACTATTATGAATCTTTTTTTATAATTTATGTTTATGGCGTAATATTCGAAACATTCGTAGTGTGAAGATATATATTTTGTAATAATGGCGTAATAGGTTGGCCACTTGTTTCTAAACATAAACATGTTCCATTACATGGTTAATGACATAATGGCATTGTCTCCTAAA
Source organism: Pseudotsuga menziesii (assembly GCA_001517045.1). Lineage (NCBI taxonomy): Eukaryota > Viridiplantae > Streptophyta > Pinopsida > Pinales > Pinaceae > Pseudotsuga > Pseudotsuga menziesii. The sequence continues at coordinate 228,212 of LPNX010879316.1, read as the reverse complement.
AAGTTTATAATGGTGATAGGGAGAGTTTAGATAAGGGATTATCCAAGGAAGATCTTTTCACTACATTGTCTTATATGAAGAATGCTAAATATATAGGTATATGTGAACGTATTATATCATTTTGAGTTTTACAGACCATAAATGGGGGAAAATATTCATGATGAGATGGTTTACAACTGCTTTCAACCCGACACTCTTCCTTTGGTTAAAGTGGAAAATGCTAGGTTTATGTGAAACTTGAGTTGCTAGACACATTTTTCTCTTCCTTAGGGTACATGTTCAATGCTAAAACAAACAACTTTTGATTAGTATGTTTGGATGTCTCTCTAGACTACACCCCTATTGGTTGGCCTTATATCAAGTCTATTGTTGTTGCATGATGTTTATGGATTCTCTTTGGAATTGGGTTGTTGTCAATCACAATGTCAGATTTATGTTTGGATAGGTCACCTCCTATGTTTCGTATCTAGTACCATAATGACCTTCCATTTGGAGGGGATTTCATATTCTTCAAGCATATCATCTTTCTTATCCATCCTATCAGTTTCATTTCGAGTTTACCATTAAGTCTGTTCACATGGGATTTTGTTACCTCGTTCTTCCTTCTTGCCACAGTTAAATCATGTGCATAACTAATTTTCCGGTTCTTATGCCATGTCTCCATGTTCTACATTACTTTGGCCATTTCCTCCTGCATTTCATCATGAAAATGCTCACATCTCTTGGATGACCAGGCTAAATTAATATGGAAACAACCTTCTTTCGTATTTCCAGTCTCACAAATGATATGGGATCCCAAGATCAATTCCCCTCCACATGGAGATTGACAACTTCTTTCGCCTTGATGAAAACACAAAAAAAGAATATTTCTTTCTTAACAATGATGGTAAATAATTCAAGTTCAACACCCCACAACAGGTAACAAAATTCTCAACATCTATACATGGAATAATAGTTTGCAACAACTATTTTTTCAAGAGGGGAAGATCTACACTCACCTTCAAACAGATATAAATTAATACGTCTTTCCAATTCTATGCCACACCCTATTGTGGGTATCCTTTCTTTTCTATGATGCTGATCAAACACAAACCATCATCATATATGTTTAATCCCACCTCCTATGGGCTTTTAGGGATACCTGTTGAATCTCTGCATGGGGCATAGAATGGAAATCGTGCATCAAAACGGGGTTTCGATGGGTCATGCAAGCGTTTTTAGGGAGGTTCCATGTGGGAACGCTAGCCACACATTCACGGTTAAGTAATTTGCAAAAATTTCTCATTCCCTTACTGAGCAAAAACCTAGTTTCCAAAATTGACCTAAAATAGGATCCCTTGTCCATGGACCCAAAGTATAGGGCCACCCCTAGCACTATTCCAATGTTCCAAATCTAACAGCGTCGACGGTTCATCGAGTTGATCCACGATCGTCATTCTATGGCACATTGAAGGTCACCTCCTATAGGCTTCCAAGGACACCTGTTGAATCCCTACCTGGGGCATAGAATGACAATCGTTCCTCAAAATGGGGTTCCGATGGGTCATGTAAGCATTTTTAGGGAGGTTCCATGTGGGAATGCTAGACACATGTTCAAGGTCGAGGAATTTGCAAAGTTGACCCCTATGTGCAAAAACGTCACATTCCCTTACTGAGCAAAACCCTAGTTTCCAAAATTGACCAAAAGCAGGATCCCTTGTCCATTGACCCAGCGTCGAGGGCCACCCCTAGCACTATTCCAATTTCTTGAATCCAATGAAGTCAATGGTTCATCGATATGAGCCATGATCATCATTCTATGGAACGTTGAAGATCACCTTGTACAGGATTTCAGGGACACCTGTTGAATCCCTACCTGGGGCATAGAATGGAAACAGTGCATCCAAATGAGGTTTTGGTGGGTCATGAAAGCATATTTAGGGAGGTTCCATGTGGTCACGCTATACACACGTTCACGGTCGAAGAATTTGCAAAGTTGACCCCTATGTGCAAAAATTTTACATTCCCTTACTGAGCAAAACCCTATTTTCCAAAACTGACCTAAAAAAGGATCCCTTGTCCATTGAAATTGAGTAGAGAGACACCCCTAGTACTATTTCGGTGTCCTGAATCCAACAGATTTGAAGGTTCATTGATCCGAGACACGATCATCATTCTATGGCACGTTAAAGCTCACCTCCTATAGGCTTTCAGGGACACATGTTGAATCCCTACTCGGGGCATAGAATGACAATCGTGCATCAAAATGAGGTTCTTGTGGGAAATGCAAGTGTGTTTAGGGAGGTTCCATGTGGGAAATCTAGCCACATAGTCACAGTCGAGGAATTTGCAAAGTTGACCCCTATGTGCAAACATTTCACATTCCCTTATTGAGTGAAACCCTAGTTTCCAAAATTGACCTAAAACATGATCCCTTGTCAATGGACTCAGAGTAGAGGGCCACCCTTAGAACTATTCTGATGTCTTAAATCCAACAGAGTTGACAGTTTGTCGATCTGATTCATGGTCATATTTCTATGGCACGTTGAATCTCACCTCCTATAGGCTTTCACGGACACCTATTGAATCTCTACCTGGGGCATAGAATGGAAACCGTGCATCAAAACAGAGTTCCAGTGGGCACATTGCAGCCCTAAAAGATGACGATCAATGGAAGTATGAGGCATTCTTTGCAATTATGGTTGTGAAAATGATAAATATGTGGGTGAAAGCAACCTTAAAGTCTCCTTCATATGTATTATAGCAACATCCACATGAATTTTGGGAACAATCAAACCTGTCTGACTGTAAAAAAAGATATGAAGCATCCCTACTTCAGCATGTTGGGAACCCTTGTGCACTTATCCACCACCAAACAAGCATACCTCTAAATATGGTCCAAATTGGAGTGTTAAAAGGAAGTTCTCGGCATGAATAGCCCTATGAAAAGTGATGAACAATGACAAAAAAAGGCTTTGATAAATGTTGGGTTGAATTTGAGGGTTTAAATGACATTAAGAAACAATTGTGGGTGCGAATATGGAAATAAAAAGAAGACCTGGGCACTCCAACAACCTCAAACCTTCATTCTCGGCATAAATAAGGGTTGTTCCAACCTCCTCATTAGCAATTTATAGTAGTATCATGAATTAAGTGTGTTTTTTCTCTAGAAAGGGGGTGTAAACAAACCTAAATAAAACAAATCTCATTTAATTTTAGACCCTATAAACCAAGTCTGAGTGTGCTTTAGTTTATTCTCGAAAGTCTCTTGAAGGATATCAGTAGAAAATAACAATCTTTGGTGGTCTTCTTTGTAACTATAGGTCACAAAACAACCCTAAAAATATTTGGACTTGTGCACAAGAGAAGTAACAACCCTAGTTGGCCCTAAAATCCCAAGTTTGTTGTGCATTAAGGGCCCCTATGCATAAAACAAAATCCCTAAAGAGGGCCAATTCACCTTGGTGTACTGGTTTGTCTTTAGAGGAAGGTCGTCTCTCATTATTTGAGGAACATTCACCCTTGGAGACACATGCATAAGGGTAGTGTTCAACCCTACTAAAGGAGTTAGTCATCATTTGAAGCATGCTTACACTCTTTTATACACCATTTCATGAGAGATATTACATGCTTGGAGGCTACTCATTGAGTTGGTCCACTTGGAAGGTTGTTCACATGGTTCATGCCCTATTTTGTGAATAATGTTTTTGTATTTAGAGGATGCTTTATATATTGGTGATTTTGAACTTGGGTGGCATCTAGGGCCTTCTATCCATGCCTTGTGGGAATCTTCTTGTGAACAAAACTTCCTTGGATGTTTAGTAGTGGACAACCATTGTTACTAAGAGATTACATCATGAGCTAGTATCCACTTGGATCTTTCTAGATGAGGCCATCCTCATATTTATGAACTTATTTGAAATATACATGATTATGATGGAGTCTAAGATATGACTAAATGCTTAATTATTGTGGCATTACTACCTCAAGACCCATTAGTCACTTCCTTTCCATAGTGATAGTCACTAACTTGCCAAGTCTATCCACAAGTGAGAGAGAAAGAATGACCAATAGATAAGCCCAGAGAAATTCTTCTTTTGACAGAGATGAAGGCGTCTTAGATGAAATTTCAAGTGAGGATGTATCTTTATTTATAGATCATAAGGGTGAGATGAGTCCATAAAGGATTGAACTTCATTGATCTAAGCAAGAAATAGATCTTATCATACTTCATGAAAATAGAGATCATTTGGTGCCATTAATGGATATCGAAATTGTTTTGTACCCAAGGTGAAACGCATATAACATACACAACCATGTACGCCATAGTCAAACTGTCAAACACAAGGCAATGCTTCGAGAGTAGAAACTATAAGCAGAATACATCTAGAACTATTGATAGCCTTATAGCCATGGTGCAAATGCAAGGAATGGTTGCTAGAGAGTGTATCTCAAATAGTCTTCTACAACACTATGCACATGTGTAACTGAAATGGGCACTTTTCTGTTATAATAGCATCACACACACAACAGATTCATACAAATTAGATTTCCATGTTGTATGGTGGTTTGTAGATGAGGGTGCAGTAGATGAGTGTGCAACATTAAAGAAGGCTCGAGGGAACAATACTATATCCAGGCTTCCATAATTGTAGGCACATGCATGCATGTGTTAGTTATAGATACGATATGATAAGGTTATCCTTTGGTCCCATAGGACCGAGAAAAGTCAATCAAACTTTGGAAAAGGTCTCTGCAATTTGAAAATAATCATTTCATCATCAAATAAATGAAAATCAAAACACCAAATAGCCCAAGCTTCAAATCATACCTTGTATGTTAGGAAATTCCAACTCCCTTTCAATACATTCAAAGGAATAAACGTTTAATACTAGTCTGATTACAACTCTAAATAATACTTGAAGGGGGCAAGAAACATTTAAAAATCCTTAAATATCAGCTAAAGAATCACATTGGAAGCCAAATAATCAGACATTTTATGATGAAAATGTCCATGTTACATATTTTCTACCCTATATGCTTGGTATGTTTGAATATATTTATGTAGAAAATCATATAAGATCAAGGATTCTTAAAAAATGTCTCAATTAGTTATTGAGATATAAGTGATGAACACTTGTATGTTAGCATTCAGAAATTGTTATTATTAAAGGTAATTTTTCTTCTAAAAGGTCCCCAAGTGGTTAGGCACTGCAAGTGGCACTCTAAGGGGAGAAAAATCGAGCATAAGTGCTTACTTTTGACCTTCCTACCTACCTGGTCGTGACTGCTTATGCATGCCCCTGTAAGAATTGAACCTTGTTTGGTGGCATGACATGCTGTTGTCATCACCAATGAACTATGGCCCCATTGGCTTAAATAGTAGTTCTTATTTATATTTAAATATAACCATGTATATGTTGATTCTTGATAGAGATCGTGAATCATGGAGATTCTTTCTTTGGGAGTAATAGGCTATCAATTTTAAATCTTTGGATGGAGCAAAATTACTAGGGCATCCTTCACGAATTCATAAATGAAAGAAAGGCATCATTAGTTATCCTTCCCTTGCTTGGAATTAGGCCAATATCATGGTAGATGTAATGAAAACAGAGACACTAAAACTCTCTTATGTTTTATGATGCTTCCAATTATGGGAGTTTAATACACTCAAGAATGCATGTCATGTATAGTAGATTCTATTCGTCACAGTGGATTTCATGATGGTATCATGAATATGAAGAAGATGAATAGGGAAAAAGAGGATGAGAAGAGATAGATAATTATTGTTGGAACAAGAATTACTATCATATACTTTCGCTTGCAAAGATCATAGGATCTCCTCAATAGTAAGTCACATTCCAAATGCAAGTTGTAGGTTTGGGTTTATTTAAATAGAAACAATTGTTAATGCATTGTGAATGAGCATGCATATAAACCCAAGTACATGACTTTGAGACAACACAATAATGATTACCACGAAAGGTGCAACTTTGCACATTATGCAAATCCAATTTCCTATCATTGAATTTGTCTAGGTTGAGAAGTTGACTGATACTCCCTACCTTAAAAAGATTGATATTTAGGAACTTTATCACAAATACCCACATCCTGTACACCTCTTCAAAATTGGATAGAAAACCAAGGGAAACACTCACAATCTCAACCTAAGTATAAACCTTAATAAACCTTTTCGCTTTCTTACCAGCCTTTCACTATATGATTACACAAATATATGTTATTGGAATACAATGCCTTTTTCATATTTGTATGTTCTTTGAAAATCAGAGATGACAAAGAAACCCCATACCAAAGAGAATTTTTTTATGCAAGATTATATACAAGTATAAAATCCAAGAGAACGATACTGCAAATTGATGAGCTTGTTTTGTTTCGTTTACGCTTAAAAACTACACTTTTTGGGTTGAAAAAAAGTGGTTGAAAACGCGTCGTTTACATTTAAAAACTACACTTTTTAGGCCGAGCACTCGTAAGCTTTTCAACAAATTTCACACGACTCTGAACGATTCTTCAAATTGATAGTTGTTGTATTGCATAATTTAGAAGCAGTATAAGAGCTAACCACCTAACCGAGCCTGTGCTTATTTATTTATATATATATAAACCTGATGAGTCAAATAACACAAAGGAAATATTAGAGAATCAAGTTAGGAAGGTAACACAGACAACTTTGACTGCTCTAGACATGAAGCGATTCTTATCCAGCATGAACGTTCATGCTGGTTAATCCAACTGGATGACGTGGTCCCCTTCAGATCCAGAAGGGCTTAGGAAGGTAAACCCATAGACCCTAATCACTGTTTTATCTTTTGAGAGAAACCAATCCCCAACTCTTCTTCCAGGGGATGATTGCAGCATGCTTATCATCTTTGGCAAGACTCTCGGCAGCCTCTCTTCGAAGAGGACCTCATATACTAGAGCCATGAGGGAATTCATGAACTTGCAATAATCCATGTGCATGTCCTTCGTCATAACCATTTTCGAGAGATGGAGGTCATCATCATTGAAGCTTAAAAACATCTTCAGAAGAATATACTGGAAAGTGAAGGGTTTGGACTGACGAAAATTACTCAACTGGGCATTTATATTTCTAGCTAAGAACTCATCAAATTGTAGGCATGCGGGTGATGAAGGCTGACTCGATATTTCTAACATCGCTTGGCTTGAACTGAGGGTAAATATCAAACTCAATAAAGGTTCAGTGACAAACTGGTTTGAGTCCATACCTAGGAACTGGCTCTCTAGGGTTATCATAGACTGAGTCTCTTCATTCAACAGGTTGAAATCAATGGGGAATGGAGGGTCTGACAACTGGTTTTCAGGTTTCAAATAGGCTTCGAGGAAAGCGTCTTTTTGTTCATCTGAGGACCCTTGAAAGAAACGAAGTATATCTCCTTCATTGTATTCACTGGAAATTTAGGTAAACTTGGAAGGGATTAACAAAGCGTTTTAGATATTGAGGGTGTTAATGGGACACAACATCCTAGACCTAGACGCATCCATAATCACACCTTCGGACGGGGAATAATTGCTTATGCATCAGCTTACAAATTCAAGGAAGCTAGGGGTTTGCTCAACATAAAAATAAAAGAAAAAGGAATTGAACACCCCATGAGTATCGATTCCTTATGATTGGAGAGCCTTTATCTTAGCAGGAGCGGCTTCTATACTATCATTTAGTATGATCTTTTCAAATACCTCAACGTCTTTATCTATTAGGGATTCCTCAGCTTCCTAAAACTCGAGGTTTTGAGTTTCTAAAACCTCCAATCCAGCCATGAGAAAACAACTTATTATAGAAAATACGTACCAGGGTGGTTGACAGCTTGCTTCGGAGGCTTATCCAAGGTGGCGCGGTCTGCACAGTCTGAAACCCTCGATTCTCGATGATGCAAAATGATAACCTGTTTGCATCCATGTGCTGACTTTAATACTATTTTAATTTCTTATTTGACCATGCATATTTCCCCCTGGATGCAATCCTAGCCGTAGATTTGGGACCTAAAATATAGAACTACGTGATCCCTGTCGTCGGATTTTTGTATGATCACATTTTACTTTCTCAGTCCTCATGCACCTCTGCTTTGCAGGATATAAACTCCGTTGTTGATTGTAGACATTCCTACCATCTCGTTGTCCGATGTGGAGAGCTTTATCATATTTCTCCTTTTCCAACCAAGATTTGCTTTTGAGCACTTACGGTTGGCGGAATGGTCCTTCACCGTAGATCTGCCTCCACGCTGATCTCCACTGTCGAACAGATATCCCCTTTAATGCTTTCGCAAAATTTGGATCACTATCTTCACAGTGCACTTTAGATTGGAGGAATCCATCTCCACCGTCGATCTAAGATCTTTGCGATATCAACCGTTGCAAATTGTTGTGGTTTAACTCATTTCACCGATTTGGAAGGGAGCTCTTTGATATGCTTTTTGAAATTTCGAAAGGGCATCCACCATTTATCTGCATCAATCTCTCATCACAACCGTTGAAAACGTTTCCATCTTCGTTGCTCCGTCTAACAGGTTTTCTTCCTCTCCTCCTGCATGGCCAATCACGAGTGGGCTTGTGTACGACTCTGAGTCCTGGACTCTCTCCCACTTAACGGATCGTGACTAGTGCTAGTCCCTTCACCTTTATAAACCTTTTGGTTTCCCTTTCATATAATTTCCTTCTCCTCCAGAGCCCATTATGGCTTTCTCAAGGCTTCTCATTGTGAAAATTTTGCAGGCCTCGCTCCCTCCCTTATGGGTTAGAAACCTTTCTTTCTATTTAGCACAAATCAGGTTCTAACACCCAACACAGCTACACAACTGATCCAACTAAGTGAAATACAAAATCACCTTACCCACATAACAACCTAACAAACTTTTAAATGATGAACAAAGTTGACACACCTAAGTGATGCACCTTTCTGATCTACATAAATGAAATTGGTGTTTGGCATGATGTCTTTCATCTAACAAATATATGGGATACACACCAAACCTAAAAGTATCTGAGTAAAAGGTTGATTCACAATAATGGTTATGATTATATCCTGCACATTATGTATATCCTGCACATTATTTTATAATTTTGTTAATGTACATGGCATTTGATGAATCACCTCGAGGAACAACTTTGGAAGAGATGAAAATTATTTGTGATTTTATTATAGTTTAAGTTGATTGGAGAAGTACTATTATGAATCTTTTTTTATAATTTATGTTTATGGCGTAATATTCGAAACATTTGTAGTGTGAAGATATATATTTTGTAATAATGGCATAATAGGTTGGCCACTTGTTTCTAAACATAAACATGTTCCATTACATGGTTAATGACATAATGTCATTGTCTCCTAAAAAGTTTATTATGGTGATAGGGAGAGTTTAGATAAGGGATTATCCAAGGAAGAGCTTTTGATTGCATTGTATTATATGAAGAATGCTAAATATATAGGTATATGTGAATGTCTTATATCCTTTTGAGTTTTATAGACCATAAATGGGGAATAATATTCATGATGAGATGGTTTACAACTGCTTTCAACCTGACACTCTTCCATTGATTAAAGTGGAAAATGCTAGGTTTATGTGAAACTTGAGTTGTTAGACACATTTTTCTCTTCCTTAGTGTACATGTTCAATGCTAAAAAAAACAACTTTTGATTAGTATGTTTGGATGTCTCTCTAGACTGCACCCCTATTGCTTGGCCTTATATCAAGTCTGTTGTTGTTGCATGATGTTTAGGAATTCTCTTTGGAATTGGGTTGTTGTCAATCACAATGTCGGATTTATGTTTGGATAGGTCACCGCCTATGTTTCGTATCTAGTACCATAATGACCTTCCATTTGGAGGTCTTCAAGCATATCATCTTTCTTATCCATCCTATCGGTTTCATTTCGATTGTACCATTAAGGCTGTTCACATGGTATTTTGTTACCTCGTTCTTCCTTCTTGCCACAGTTAAATCATGTGCATAACTGATTTTTCGGTTCTTATGCCAGGTCTCCATGTTCTACATTACTTTAGTCATTTCCTCCTGCATTTCATCATGCAAATGCTCACATCTCTTGGATGACCAGGATAAATTAATATGCAAACAACCTTCTTTCGGATTTCCAGTCTCACGAATGATATGGGATCCTAAAATCAATTCCCCTCCACAAGGAGATTGACAACTCCTTTCACCTTGATGAAAACACAAAAAAAGAATATTTCTTTCTTGACAATGACGGGAAATAAGTCAAGTTCAACACCTCACAACAGGCAAGAAAATTCTCAACATCTACACATGGAATAATAGTTTGTTACAAGTATTTTTTCAAGAGGGGAAGATCTACACTCACCTTCAAATAGATATAAATTAATACGTCTTTCCAATTCTATGCCGCACCCTATTGTGGGTATTCTTTCTTCTCTATGATGCTGATCAAACACAAACCATCATCATATATGTTTAATCCCACCTCCTACAGGCTTTCAGGGACACCTGTTGAATCCCTACATGGGGCATAGAATGGAAACCGTGCATCAAAATAGGGTTCCGGTGGGTTATACAAGCGTGTTTAGGGAGGTTCCATGTGGGAACGCTAGCCACATGTTCACGATCAAGGAATTTGCAAAGTTGACCCCTATGTGCAAAAATTTCACATTCCCTTACTGAGCAAAAACCCAGTTTCCAAAATTGACCTAAAATAGGATCCCTTGTCCATGGCCCTAGAGTATAGGACCACCCCTAGCACTATTCCGATGTCCCGAATCCAACGGAGTTGATGTTTCATCGATTTGATCCACGATCATCATTCTATGGCATGTTGAAGGTCACCTCCTGCAGGATTCCAAGGACACCTGTTGAATCCCTACTTGGGGCATATAATGACAACCGTGCATCAAAATGGGGTTTTGATGGGTCATGTAAGCGTTTTTAGGGAGGTTCCATGTGGAAATGCTAGACACACATTCAAGGTCAAGGAATTTGCAAAGTTGACCACTATGTGCAAAAAATTCACATTCCCTTACTAAGCAAAACCCTAGTTTCCAAAATTAACCAAAAATAGGATCCCTTTTCCATGGAACCAGCGTTGAGGGCCACCCCTAGCACTATTCCAATGTCTTGAATCCAATGAAGTTAATGGTTCATCGATCTGAGCCACGATCATCATTCTATGGCACGTTGAAGATCACCTCCTATAGGATTGCAGGGACACCTGTTGAATCCCTACCTGGGGCATAGAATGGAAATAGTGCATCAAAACGAGGTTTCGCTGGGTCATGAAAGCATATTTAGGAAGGTTCCATGTGGGAATGCTATACACACGTTCACGGTCGAGGAATTTGCAAAGTTGACCCTTATGTGCAAAAATTTCACATTCCCTTACTAAGCAAAACCATAGTTTCCAAAATTGACCTAAAATAGGATCCCTTGTCCATTGAAATAGAGTAGAGGGACACCCCTAGCACTATTTCGGCATCCTGGATCCAACAGATTTGAAGGTTCATTGATCCGAGACATGGTCATCATTCTATGGCACGTTGAAGCTCACCTCCTATAGACTTTCAGGGACACCTGTTGAATCCCTACTCGGGGCATAGAATGAAAACCGTGCATCAAAATGAGGTTCCTGTGGGAAATGCAAGCGTGTTTAGGGAGGTTCCATGTGGGAACTCTAGCCACACGGTCGCGGTCGAGGAATTTGCAAAGTTGACCCCTATGTGCAAACATTTCACATTCCCTTACTAAGTGAAACCCTAGTTTACAAAATTGACCTAAAACATGATCCCTTATCAATGGACCCACAGTAGAGGGCCACCCTTAGAACTACTTTGATGTCTTGAATCCAACAGAGTCGACGGTTTGTCGATGCGATCCACGATCATCTTTCTATGGCACGTTGAAGCTCACCCCCTACAGGCTTTCACATACACCTGTTGAATCCTTACCCGAGGCATAGAATGACAACCGTGCATCAAAATAGAGTTTCGGTGGGCACATTGCAGCCCTAATAGATGATGATCAATGGAAGTAGGAGGCAGTCTTTGCAGTTATGGTTGTGAAAATGAAAAATATGTGGGTAAAAGCAACCTTAAAGTCTCCTTCATATGTATTATAGTAACATCCACATGAATTTTGGGAACAATCAAACCTGTCTGAAAGTAAAAAAAGGGTATGAATCATCCCTATTTCAGCATTTTGGGAACCCTTTTGCACTTATCCACCACCAAATAGGCATACCTCTAAATATGGGCCAAATTGGAGTGTTAAAAGGCAGTTCTCGGCATGAATAGCCCTATGAAAAGTGATGAACAATGACAAAAACATGCTTTGATAAATGTTGGGTTGAGTTTGAGGGTTGAAATGACATTAAGAAACAATTATGGGCACGAATATGGACATATAAAGAAGACCTCAGCACTCCAACAACCTCAAACCTTCATTCTCAGCATAATAAGGGTTGTTCCAACCTCCTCATCAGCTATTTATAGTAGTATCATGAATTAAGTGTGTTTTTTCTCCACAAAAGGGGTGTAAACAAACCTAAATAAAACAAATCTCATTTAATTTTAGACCCTATAAACCAAGTCTAAGTGTGCTTTAGGTTATTCTCGAAAGTCTCTTGAAGGAGATCAGTAGCAAATAACAATCTTTGATGGTCTTCCTTGTAACCGTAGGTCACAAAAAAACCCTAAAAATATTTGGAATTGTGCACAAGAGAAGTAACAACCCTATTTGGCCCTAAAATCCCAAGTTTGTTGTGCATTAAGGTCCCCCGTGCATCAAACAAAAGCCCTAAAGAGGGCCAATTCACCTTGGTGTATTGGTTTGTCTTTAGAGGAAGGCCTTCTCTCATTATTAGAGGAATATTCACCCTTGGAGAAACATGCATAAGGGTAGTGTTCAACCCTACTAAAGGAGTTAGTCATCATTTGAAGCATGCTTACACTCTTTTATACACCATTTCATGAGAGATATTACATGCTTGGAGGTTACTCATTGAGCTGGTCCACTTGGAAGGTTGTTCACATGGTTCATGCCCTGTTTTGTGAATAATGTTTTTGTATTTGGAGGATGCTTTATATATTGGTGATTTTGAACTTGGGTGGCATCTAGGGCATTCTATCCATTCCTTGTGGGCATCTTCTTGTGAACAGAGCTTCCTTGGATGTTTAGTAGTGGACAACCATTGTTACTAGGAGATTACATTATGAGCTAGTATCCACTTGGATCTTTCTAGATGAGGCCATCCTCATATTTATGAACTTATTTGAAATATGCATGATTATGATGGAGTCTAAGATATGAATAAATGCTTAATTATTGTGGCATTACTACCTCAAGACCCATTATTCACTTCCTTTCCATAGTGATAGTCACTGACTTGCCAAGTCTATCCACACGTGAGAGAGAAAGAGTGACCAATAGATAATCCCAGAGAAATTCTTCTTTTGACAGAGATGGAGGCATCTTAGATGAAATTTCAAGTGAGGATGTATCTTTATTTATAGATCATAAGGGTGAGATGAGTCCATAAAGGATTGAACTTCATTGATCCAGGCAAGAAACAGATCTTATCATACTTCATGAAAATAGAGATCACTTGGTGCCATCAATGGATATCCAAATTGTTTTGTACCCAAGGTGAAACGCATATAACATACACAACCATGTACACCATAGTCAAACTGTCAAACACAAGGCAATGCTTCGAGAGTAGAAACTATAAGAAAAATACATCCATAACTATTGATAGCCTTATAGCCATGGTGAAAATGCAAGGAATGGTTGCTAGAGAGTGTATCTCAAATAGTCTTCTACAACACTATCCACATGTGTAACTGAAATGGGCGCTTTTCTGTTATAATAGAATCACACATACAACGGATTCATACAAATTAGATTTCCTTGTTGTATGGTGGTTTGTAGATGAGGGTGCAAATTAAAGAAGGCTCGAGGGAACAATACTATATCTAGGCTTCCATCATTGTAGGTGCATGCATGCATGTAGTAGTTATAGATACGATATGATAAGGTTATCCTTTGGTACCATAGGACCGAGAAAAGTCAATCAAACTTTGGAAAAGGTCTCTGCAATTTGAAAATAATCATTTCATCATCAAATAAATGAAAATCACAACACCAAATAGCCCAAGCTTCAAATCATACCTTGTATGTTAGGAAATTCCAACTCCCTTTCAATACATTCAAAGGCATAAACGTTTAATACTAGTTTGATTAAAACTCTAAATAATACTTGAAGGCCCGGCAAGAAACATTTAAAAATCCTTAATTATCAGCTGAAGAATCACATTGGAAGCCAAATAATCAGACATTTTATGATGAAAATGTCCATGTTGCATATTTTCTACCCTATATGCTTGGTATGTTTGAATATATTGATGTAGAAAATCATATAAGATCAAGGGTTCTAACAAAATGTCTCAATTAGTTATTGAGATATAAGTGATGAACACTTGTATGTTAGCATTCAGAAGCTGTTATTATTAAAGGTAATTTTTCTTTTGAAAGGTCCCCAAGTGGTTAGGCACTGCAAGTGGCACTCAAGGGGAGAAAAGCTGAGCATAAGTGCTTAGTTTTGGCCTTCCTACCTACCTGGTCATGACTGCTTATGCATGCCCCTGTAGGAATTGAACCTTGTTTGGTGGCCTGACATGCTGTTGTCATCACCAATGAACTATGGCCCCATTGGCTTAAATAATAGTTCTTATTTATATTTAAATATAACCATGTATATGTTGATTCTTGATAGAGATCGTGAATCATGGAGATTCTTTCTTTGGGAGCAATAGGCTATCACTTTTAAATCTTTGGATGGAGCAAAATTACTAGGTAATCCTTCAAGAATTCATAAATGAAAGAAAGGCATCATTAGTTATCCTTCCCTTGATTGGAATTAGGCCAATATCATGGTAGATGTAATGAAAACAGAGACACTAAAACTCTCTTATGTTTAATGATGCTTCTAAATATGGGAGTTTAATACACTCAAGAATGCATGTCATGTATAGTAGATTCTATTAGTCACAATGGATTCCATGATGGTATCATGAATATGAAGAAGATGAATAGGGAAAAAGAGGATGAGAAGAGATAGATAATTATTGTTGGAACAAGAATTACTATCATATACTTTCGCTTGCAAAGATCATAGGATCTCCTCAATAGTAAGTCACATTCCAAATGCAAGTTGTAGGTTTGGGTTTATTTAAATAGAAGCAATTGTTAATGCATTGTGAATGAGCATGTATATAGCCATTAGCAAGAACCCAAGTACATGACTTTGAGACATCACAATAATGATTACCACGAAAGGTGCAACTTTGCACATTATGCAAATCCAATTTCCTATCATTGAATTTGTAATTTGTTCAGGTTGAGAAGCTGACTGATACTCCCTACCTTAAAAAGATTGATATTTAGGAACTTTATCAAAAATACCCACATCCTGTACACCTCTTCAAAATTGGATAGAAAACCAAGGGAAGCACCCACAATCTCAACCTAAGAATAAACCTTTTCGCTTTCATACCAGCCTTTCACTATATGATTACACAGATATATGTTATTGGAATACAATGCCTTTTTCATATTTGTATGTTCTTTGAAAATCAGAGATGACAAAGAAACCCCATACCAAAGAGAATTTTTTTATGCAAGATTATATACAAGTATAAAATCCAAGAGAACGATACTGCAAATTGATGAGCTTGTTTTGTTTCGTTTACGCTTAAAAACTACACTTTTTGGGTTGAAAAAAAGTGGTTGAAAACGCGTCGTTTACATTTAAAAACTACACTTTTTAGGCCGAGCACTCGTAAGCTTTTCAACAAATTTCACACGACTCTGAACGATTCTTCAAATTGATAGCTGTTGTATTGCATAATTTAGAAGCAGTATAAGAGCAAACCAAAAAGCTCCCAACCCGCGGGAATCCGGTAAACCAATTATTGCTCAAATTATAATTTGAATAACAATTTCCACAAATCAAACATTTAATCTAGAACAAAAGATTACAATAACTAAAATTAATTTCGAAATAGTAATTTCCCAAAACTATTTTTTAACCAGTTTTTATCACAAACTAGCAGGAAAAACGAAATAGCAATTTCCCAAAACTATTTTATCACATACTTGCCGGAAAAACGAGGTGTTTTAGTTGTGTTTTGTCCTACTCCTATAATTTAGGCTTGTTGAAAATGCTTAAGCTTCTCACCAAATTGCCCACGACTCTAAATATAAATAAAATACAAGAGAACGATACTCCATTGATGAGCTTCTATTGTAGAGTAGTTTCTCTAGTGAATTTTGTAGCTGGCAGTCCCCTACCATTCACTTTTTGCGTGCCCATCCAGCACAATCGAGATACGAAACGCCGCCATCCCTATTCAACTGTGTGAGGCACTAGACCAAGACAAGAATCGCCAACACGCGCGCCATTCCTAAATTGACTATGTGATGTAAGCAGTACAGGATTAATAGATTAATATTTTCATTCAGTGAGGCTTTGACATTGCATTTCCACATGTGCCATGGCATCCATGCATTTTCCCATGCCATGTGAAATTTGAAAATAAATGGTAGGAATTTGAATTTAGTGAGGGGAATTTGTTTAGAATTTGAATCTTGTGAGCTCGAAGAACTTTGCACTGGGTCTTTCATATCACAAGCTGCGGTGGTTTAACTTCATCCGTGGAATTGGAAATGATGAACCCAACTACTTTCACAGAGTTGCAGGTCGAGAAAGTCCACCATGGCCGTGTGGTGTATGGGATGTTGTGCTCTGTGGCATTTGGGATAAGCAGAGTTATAACCTTTCTTAAGTTGGCAATGGCCTTGCTCTCAGGCTGTCGATTTACAGTACTGCGGTTGTTTATCAGGCGGACATCGTTTGCTTATGCATGCCCCTGTAGGTTTAAACCAGGGGAGCCAAGGAGGTCGTCAAGGAGCATCATTCTGTTTTGTGTTGACAACCCTGCCAACATTGTGACTCTGAAGGAGAAGTGGACATTCACGTAACCGGTGGGATCTCGGGTTTCCTGATCATTCTAACTCATACTCTGCAACTCCTTCGCAGAAGGAAGCGAGCCTGCCGTTGCACTTTGGATGTTATTCCGGAGGAAAAGAGGAGCAATATAAACTTTAACGCCCCAACCCGCCGGAACCCGGCAAACCAATTTTTGCTCAAACCATAACCATAATTTCGATTGTTTAAATCCCAATATCAGTCATCTGGGTGGTTTTAAAATCCAGAATTTACTCTGGAACAAATTAATACAATTACTAAAATGGTAAAATTACAGAAATACAAATTTACGGGAACAATTTTGACGGATTTAGATCAGAAACTTACCGGAAAAGCTGGGCGTTTTGGTTGTCTTTTATCCACGAGACTGAAGAAAGCTGCTTAGATTTAAGTGAGACGAACTGTCACGATTCTGAAAGTAGTATCCTAGAATCGAATAGTGGCTGTGACTGTGATTATGATTGCGAATCCACTGGAAACAGAGGAGCAGAGCAGGAGGATTCGTGGCTGTGACTCAGGGTTAATGATTGGCATTGGCTTTGGTCTTGGGATCTGTCTTGGGGTGGGGCTGCTTGTGAGCACTTACCAAAGAGCTTCCAGAACACTCAGAAACGAACTCGATGATATGCTATTTATATAAAATTTGCGCAGTTTTGTAGGATGGTGTCATCAGAGCTGCAGGACGCCAAGAATTGTCCTGTGTGTATTTGAGTTTTTGCCATATGAGCATCGGGATGTTGTATATAATATTGGGATGAGTTTATCAAATCTTTCAAAATCACCCTTCCATGCTCTCTTTTGACCGTGGTATCTAGTTTGTTGATAGCTGTAAAATTGATAGGACGAAGAAAGAGCCCTTTGAAATCAAAGATAGGTACATGTACATCATAGCCCATTAAGAGATTAAATCTATATCAATTAATTGGTGGTTTTTTTACATAACATTAGTCAGGTTATATATATCTAGATTTACTTAGTAACATAATATTACTGTTTTTTTTACATAACATTAATCAGGTTTTTTTTACTTAAAAATTTTATATTTCAAAAAAGTGGGTTCTCGAAATCTAGATTTAAAATTGTTTTACATTATTTTAATAAAACAAGTTTTAAGAAAACCTTTAAATGATGAGAGTCCCTTTCTTTCTCTAGCCTAAGCTAGTGTCTATCACATGTCTATTAAAAAAATATTAAAAAGAAAAAATTATAAAATAAAAAACATGTTGAACCAAATTTAAATTAACTAAATTGCAAAACTAAAGATATATGAAATTTCAATTTAAAATACTATTCATATCAAACATGAGAAATTTCAAGTACTTTTATCTTTCTCTATATATAATCAAAATTTAACAAATGACTTATCACCTATTTATATATCTTTATTAAACACACATACAAAACTACAAACACATACAAAATTAATTTCTCCTAAGTTTTCCTTTAGAATCTAATGTATATTAAAAAGTGTAGTAAATAAAAATCTGTTTCATTCCAAAATATAACTTCTTCAAATCATTTATACAAGAAATCATACATGGACATGTATAATTCCTTATATAAGTTTATAATTCCTTCAAAAAGGTTTGGGCTTCAAAGGATTTGATTTCTCTTGACTTTTAGTAGAGCTAAAATTATAATGAATCTATAATAATATACCTACAACAAATACTATACCTGAAACAAAAATAAGTTCAAAAATAAGTTTAAGTTCATAAAACCCCCAAATAACCCAAATCCAATGATCCTATAGAATAATAAGTCTAAATTAAAGAAAACTGGATTAAGAATTATTTAAAGTAAAGAAAGCAAAAATACAAGAATCCAATATTACACTCTGGGAGAAAACCAACAAAAGAACCTATTGATGTTGTAATGTCGTGAAATTTGTTAGAAAAGAGAAAATTATCTCAATAAACACACATGAATATACACGTTCCTTGGTTTTTGGCAATGCACGTTTTTTGCAATTGCAAAAATGATAAGTGTTAAAATCAATCAAACCAATGGTAAAAGAACAAAAACTATGTACAAAGTGTTTCATTTAAGTGTAGACATTGCCATATTCCTAATCACTTAAAAGAGTTGTTACATTTAGTTAATTGTAAGAAAGAAAAATGAATTAGAAAGGGTTTGGGTGAAGTATACATTGGTTGTAAACACCAAGAGGCCATGAATTATAGCTAGAAGTACCAAGGAAATGAATTAGAAAGGGTTTGGGCAAAGTATACATTGGTTGTAAATACCCAGAGGCCATGAATTATAGCTAGAAAGACCATGGAAGGAAATATAGTTAGAAGGACCAACAAAGGAATAATAGTTAATGAAGATGAAATTGCAAATTGAATGAGAAAAAAAAAATTAACAACCAAAGACGAGAAACTGAGAAGTTTCACACTATGTTGCGTAGTAATGGAATGAGAAAAAACATATAAGTAACCACCAAAGAAGAGAAGCTAAGGGGTTCCAAACTATGTTGCATAGTAATCACGGGGGTTGACCATTTTCCATACCCATATGATGCCTTGGCCATTTTTCCATACCCAATTGAGGCAAAGGATCATGTCGAACTCTTTGAAAATCTATGTTCAACCTTTTAACTTGTTGGACATATGAGTTAATATGTTTTTTAGCATGTAGTATTCTCTACACCAACATTTGGATCTTTGCACTGCCACATGTAAAACTTGTATTTCATCACCAACATTTCTATTATCCCTAAAGTTGAACCTAGACTACGGGATTCAAGCTTAAGGAAATCTTTGTTCAAAAATGTATAAATCAAATGAAATCAAAATGAAAACACAAGCTGGTATGAAACCAGGGGCTAATGGAACTTCACAGCACTATAAAGAACCGGGCTAGTATAAAATCAAAACTGTTTGTACAGATTACACAATTCTGGTATGAAATCAAAAGCTGTAAAAAGGCATCACACAGTTTACAATAAGCTAAGCTGGTATATGTCACACATTGGTATAATACAAGTATTTATAAGAAAATCAAAGCATTGAAATGATAGGCTGGTATGAAATCAGAGTTGCAGGAGAATCAAACAGATGTTGTATAAGATAGAATCAATCACAAAGTTCAATATCCAGGTCTATGATCATAAATCAAGAAGTGAAACTGCCACTGTCTAAAAAATATAAAGATAATTGTCTCTCACGATAAGAATTAGTGCAATGGAATATGAATGACCATATGCATAACAAAATTATCAGAAAAACAATTCATATAACACATGGGAAAATCATCATCATGTTCATTCAGAAATAGAACCTGTTACTGAAGCTGTAAAATGCTTATGCTACATAGACAGTGCTTACAATTGATCATGCATAACTCCCAAAACTGCCAACCTACAGTCCCTGCGTTCTCATGAAAGGAAGAACTCTCTCCTTCTTGCTTTCGAACCCTTAGCTGGGACCTCCTCCATTACATATAAATTTTTACATTTTATAGATAAACTGATTTCTCAAAACCATTTTTTGAGATCCACAATTTCAGGATCGAATATTTCAATAATAGTTACAAATTACACAATCGATCCTGAAGATAATCGCCAGCTGAAAATTCTGTAACTGAATCCAAGAAGAGGCTTCAATATTTATGTATTTGTTTCTTTAATAAATTCCTCCTGCTGCCACATGTTCATTGGATACCCTGTATTCTTGCGAAATTTGACTACTAATCCTGTGTCTTCAGCCTCAATCATGCCCTTGTGGAAGCAACTCACTATTTTGGGGAATTCAGTACTTTTCCAACCTCTGTCAACTCCTTAATGCCAAGTAGCAATGGACTTCCACGTTTACATGCAACCGACTCATTAGGGTAGTGTAGACTTTTGAAAATAAGAACATAGGCTCCTTCAAATCGCTTCACAACCTCCATAACAACTAAACATCCTCTAGCTGCAGCGATCTCATTGAATACAATGACAAAATCACCAGAAGCAGGTTTACACCAGTGTAGGTTATCATCTTTAAAAGTTAAGAAAGTTTGCCTTTATAACCCAAATGCATGTGAATTGAGTGGCTAGCACATGTGAATCCTGTAATGGATAATTGAAGGAAGATAAGTTTGGAAGTCGCCTTGGTTTTAGTTTACCTATGTGGTCAATCTAGTACATCTAATAGCCTGTTGCCAACACCAATTTTGGATTTGCGAAGGGAATATATGCGAAATGCATTCAGACCAATCATTGATAGAAAAAAATCCATAATAAATATGATAAAATAATCATTACATCCAGAGTAATTTATATTGAACTCAAGACTGGGCATCTGTCATTTATATATGTGTCCATGGCTGCGATCAGAATTGAAGACCAGGAAGGAGAAATGGGATGAATAGTGTAAGGGAGGGTTTTAAATTGAATGAGTAGGTGTTTTTGGGTGAGATTCTTTCGATTGTACACATAAAACGTTGACTCCAATCAGCATGAAACAAACCGATCGAACCAGCCAGTTTGTTTTGTTATACTTTTATCTGATTGATAGAGAAATTTCATTCTTTGGAATTCATGTCTAACATAACGTCTGCCTCTGAAGAAAGTTCCTCATCATCTTTAACATAAGGTTTAAACCAACCCCATAATGTCTTCGGATCTGCAACATAACGCAGGTATAGGAAACCAATACATCTTATGCATGGAGAATCCTCATGTTTGAGAAGCCCATGCATTTGCTTCACTGTCAATCTTCATAGTAAAATACTTATAAAGAAGACAAAATGCTGTAGATGGACCCCTACAACTCCCTGTCATCTATGGTTCTACGTGATCAAATTGATTATAGATCTCATCAATAACTTCATGGTAAGTCTTCAGCCTGTATAGTTCCTTGAAGTAATCTGAAGACATGATGTTCATGCAGAGAACCTTTTCGAGCAAAGAGTCAATAGGCTTCCCACGTGTTTGTACTTCCATAGTCTCCACTAATAAACTTCCCTCTGTGGTAAGTTTTTACTTCATACTAGCATCTAGCCCTTGAGCCTCCTCAATCATTCAAATCACCAAAGCCTTCACGCTATATTGTCCTGAATAGGAATTTTATATTGTAGCTGTGTGCTCAAGAAAAAGCAGTGCTGTAACTACGTGCTATGAGGATGCTCGTCACCAATGGAGATAGACAATAGACCAACATGCCATTTGGACATTCTGTCATTAGAAATTAAAATGCTTCCAGTTCAGGATATGCTGCCAGCTATGAGAATTCACCATATAACATACACTTTCTTGCACATATATGGGCTCATGGCTTATGAATGAAGCTTTTGATGTGTTTAGGTAATGAAAGAAACCCTAATGGTGATCAATCAATCATAAAATATAAAACAAAGCACAACAAAAAACAATAAAAACAAAGCATAATAAAAAATTTAAAAATAAACAGGCCCAAACAACCTCAGAGATAACAATTTCCATCTTTGCATTGACTTGCAAAATTTGTATTCCATCATATGTGCTCATTTCACATTAAAAAAAAACAATATGTAGGATGTTTTTCCAATATTATTGGAAAGGATTATTGTGAAGAAATAAATTCTTTACAATTTTGGACTAAAAACTTCAACAAAACTCTAAGAATGTTACATACATTTTTTTGTCTGTTTATACTTCTATCTAATGTCAATTGTAAGTATTAATGCATTTGGAAATATCAATGTAACATGGCACATCTTCTAGAAAATATCACAATCATATTGATGATGATGATGATGATTGACGTCTATTTAGACCAACGTTGGTCTATCGCACCTTGGGAAGAATAATTCTTGATTTATTAAGGAAGAAGCATTTATGATTAATCATAGAGTCCAAAATACTGTACCTAATTATTTCATCATAAGTAGATGTATCAAGGTGTTTTTTTTTCAAAATTTTCAATGGGGCATAACAAGGTTAACCTTTGGGATATGATATCAAAGGGAATTCTTGTGATTTCATCTTCGGTTAATTCAATCTACCCTTATTATTTTGGTGGAATGCAACTACTCCACACTATTATCAACAGGACGTCAGTTTTCCCTTTATAAAATATTTATTGAGACTTTTTCTTTTTTTTTGAAAAGTTGAGGAAATATGCAAACTTCAAATATAAAAAATAGCAAGAACTAGAAATGAAGGTTTTTACTTTTAAACACATTATATGAGTCATACTATTACTAAGAGGAGGTCCGTTTTCCCTCCAATTTTTTCAAATGATATTCATTAAAACTTTTGTTTTCTAGGAAATGGTTGAGAAAATATACAAACTTCAAGATAATATATAAAATGACAAGAATTAGAAATGGTGATTTTCTTATTTTAAAACACACTTATTTATTATATGAGTGAAAAAATGCTAGAAGATATAAAATAAGATAACTATAAGTCCAAAAAAAAAGTGCCATGTATACAAATTAACTTTATACTTTCCTAGGAAGTTTCTTAACTTCATACTATGATTGTGTAAAGTCTTACATATCATCTTAATATCAAGGAAACTTTTCTAAAGATTAAGACTTAACAAAATATATTAAATTTACTTACCCATGACCTACTACTAGATCCAAGTAAGAGAAGGACTATTGAACACTAAGCCTCCCATGACCTTTTACCAACTCCATGATTCTTCTCCTCCATTGACACAAAAATTTGAATTTAAAACAAAATTTTATACAAAAAGAAAGTAGTAGAAAAGCAATTGTGGATTCTATACCTTTGTGGTTTTTTAGTGTGTTCATTTTCTTGTTTCAATTTCCTACTCCAACTTTTTCAAAATCTTGTTAGATACAATAGTTCCTTGCTTTCTCATTAACAAACTCATTATATCTATTAAAAATAAGCTATCATAATTGTAAAAAAAAATAAAAATAAAACAGTTATCTATATTAAATAAAAATAAAAATAAAAATAAAGAAACTATCTGATACAAAAATTATTAAAAAACAAGCAAATAAACTATCAAATATAGAAATTATTAAAAAACAAGTAAATAAAGAAACTATCTCATATAAAACAAAAAAAACAAAATACACAAACATTTATAAAAAATAAGCAAAGAAATATACTTTCATTATGTTTGTTAAGCTTCATAGCCCTCCACTCATTTCTTTTTCATGGAGTGTTTTAGCATAAAACACCATGAATCACATTATAGGAAGACAAACTTAATAATTGTTGGTTAGTGTAAGCTATTATCCATGTCGTTCATTCCTCCAGGTGGTGATAGATATATGCTTTACTCACACGATCGCAACACAGTTCTTAAGGTGAAAACATTGTAAGGCCTTAGGGTTTGTATCGCCATTCATTCATTCAGCTTCTATATTCCTTTGTCTGAAATCAGTTGGGGGTTTCTTGGTCAGGGTTTCATGGCTGCCATTGTCACTAATAACATCAGTTTTTTCTTGTTTAAAAAAATGTAGGGTCAAAATAGGGGTGTTCACCCAGCTTCTATATGCCCCTGTCTAAGAGTTGGGGGTTTCCTGGACAGGGTGTCATGATTTTCATTGTTGATGATAACATCAGTTTTCTCTTGTTTGAAAAAAATGCAGGGTCAAAATAGAGGTGTTTACCCAACTTCTATATTCCCTTGTCTGAAATCAGTGGGGGGATTCTTGGCTAGGGTTTCATGGGTTCCATTGTTGCTGATAACATTCGTTTTCTCTTGTTTGAAAAAAATGCAGGGTCAAAATAGGGGTGTTCTAAGGGTGAACGGCTAAGGAGAAGTTTTCGACCCTTAGGGCTTCAATTTCTATCATTGCAGCTCATCATTCCCTGGTAAATAAATCTCATAATTTTATTGTTAAAACATTTTTACCGCGGCGTTCTTTATTTAATGTGTTGTGGCTTCCTTGAGGTGGATAGTGAAATTTAATTCATGCTTTGTAGCCCTTGCAAACATGTCCTTTCGTCTGGAATTGACACCTTCAACCCTATTGCTTGGGATCTCCAGGTATGTAGGATTGGGTCACATTTATTTTCTTTGGCACAAGGTTGTAGGTGTAGGCATGGGGTAAAATGTGATAATAAAAAAACCTACACGGACTTCTGGGCTTCAAAATATTAAATTTCCTCGGGGTTCGCCCCCTCCCTTGTTGATTTGGCTACTATGGTAAACTTACAGGAAACTTTACAAATTTTTTATTGAAAGAAACATGTCATTAAATCAACTTGTTATCTCCCAAAATAATTTATTTTGATATTATGAAGAATATGAATATCACTGACAGTTTGAAAACCTCTGTTTTTTTATTTGGGTAAAAATTTCACAAGTTGTAGCTTTTGGTGGCTTAGGCGAGGCTCAGAACATCTCATTAGCCACCGAAAAGGGGTTTTCTTCGACAGAATAAGAAGGAGTGCAACATATACACTGACCACCGAAAGAACAGCAAAATTCCCCCCCCTCTTGTTTTTATACTACAGCGACAAGCTTCGGAAATTACGCAGGTACAATAAGAGCTCCAAAAACTGAAATTATATATGAAATGAGTCATTCAATGACTTCTATTAATCAGTTCCAGACACTTTTGCTGCAGCGTTCCGGTCTAAGGTGATGATGGGATAGTGACTCGAGGTTCCAACTATGAAGCTAGTGTTTTAAACCTTTGACACTGTAGCAATATTCCGGTCTAAGGCGCCGATGGAATAGTGGCTAGAGCTTTCGATCGTCGATCGCGAAGCTAGTGGTTTAAAACTCCGACACCGCGACAGCGTTTCGGTCTAAAGTTTTGATGCATTAGTGGTGAGAGGTTCTGATCGCCAACAATTAGCGATTTAAAGCACCGACATTGCGGCAACGTTCTGGTCTAAAGTTTCGATGCATTAGTGGTGAGAGGTTTCGATCGTCGACAATTAGCGGTTTAAAGCGCTGACATTGCGGCAACGTTCAGATAAGAAGTTCCGACACATTAGTGATTACAGTGTCCGATCGCCGACAAGCTAGTGATTGAAAGCGCCGATGCGTTCAGTCTTAGCGTTCCGATCGTCAATGCTAAGAAGATTAGTCGTTTGAATCACCGACACTGCGGCAACATTCAGCCTTGAGGTTTCGATGCATTAGTAATTACAGCTTTCGATCACTGACAAGCTAGTGATGGAGAGCATTGACACTTTCATGCTTGGAGTGCCGATGGGATAGAGGACAGAGCTTCTGATCGTCGATGTAGAAACCGTCGCAACACTAGTAATTTGAGATGTTGACACTGCGGAAGCATTCAGGCCTGGGGCGCTGATGGGTTAGAGGTTATAACTTCTGATCATTGACCACGGCAGCAGGGTAGAAAATTATGGCGGATTAAGCAAGAAAGGTCACGTCAGTTAACCGCCGAAACACTAGCTTTTGGCGGTAAATTTACATTGGACCAGTAGCAGCGATCACTAGCAACCACTTCAGTTATTAAATGTTCACTTAGTGAACTAGATATTCATAATAGATAGACAAATAGTTAGCTAGGGTTTGAAACCCTAATCTAAAAAAACTATCACTTCTAAGTATTTTTGTGAAAACAGGTCAAGGTTTTAGGACCTGTCATTTTTGCAGAAGGCTATAAAGCCCAAGATCGATTTTATAATAAAGGTTCAAATTCGGGGATTTATAAGCCTATTAGAGAGAATTTGAGGTCAAAAATGGGCCTCCTAAGAGATGTACTACAAAAATATAAGATATATTAAAATATTATGAGTTAGGGGTTTTATGGGGTAGGTATATATGACAACTCATCTCCTACACTACTTTTTATGCACAATATAAATAACCATGGTTGAGTTACTTTTCTAAATTGACTATAAATAAAATTAATAAAATAACTCTACAATGATGTGACTAAGATTCATTGTAAATTCCAAAAAAAATATTGTCCTTTAGGATTTATTTGTATTAAACTT
>LPNX010879316.1:182875-201115 GCA_001517045.1 Pseudotsuga menziesii | reverse complement strand
TGGGGGATGATGTCATCTACTAGAATGTAATTGGTTGATTTTTATAGTACATTTTGGTCCTTTTGAGGCCCATTTTTGACCTCAAATTCTCTCTAATGGGCCTATTATGCTTTCAGCTTCTCATTCTACTTATTCATGATATAAGCTCTTTTTTTTGTGATCTGTTCAACCATCATCTCTTTCTTTACTGTATTTATGCCTGAATGTGTATTTAGGTCATTTTCAGATTGATTAAAAAGCTAATAGCTGTCATCCTATTGGTTTGTTAGTGCAATTTGATTGATAAATACCATCCTCATCAAGATTTAGCCATTTATATGCATGTGTTTTGTATGTAATTCTGCCAGCATGGTGAGTTCTCCATCCCTGCACCTTATTTTCAAACTTCTGAGCAATTGCAACTAAAAGCATTGTAAATGAGCGAGTTTTATGCATGCCTTGAGAGTGAATAGGTTATATAGGTCAACTGACTTGATCCATATCAGAAAGCCCCAAAACATTGTAAGTTACCAGGCATCCTCGAGCTACAACCTAGAGGAATTTCCTGGAGTGATAACAAATTGGCGCCGTTGCCGAGGAGAGGAGATTGAAGCACAGGTTCCCTGGGAGACAACATAGATCCATGCTTTGATGATAGACAAAGCTTGGACATTATTATGGTTGTAATCATCTATCTGGCGACTCCATTGATATAAGGTGGCTTCAAGAAGACCAAGTACCAGAGCAAACCCAAAGGGGCCACCAGCAACACCAGTTTTAGATCCAGAAGAAATTTTGAGGAAAGCTAGAGCTTTACTAAGACAGACCAGCAGTGCTACACAAAAATCTACATCAGGTATTTCAAGAAATATTTCTGCTATTATTTCTTCTGCTGAAATTCTTAATTCTCAGGAATTTTAGATACATCAGAAAAATCTAGGGGTTGGGAATCTTCAAGCACTGCTTCTTGTGAAGATCCAATCCCTGGTGAATCCATTGGGATAAGTATACCATCGCCTTCTCAGCAAGTATCTTCATCATTGCTACCTTCCACAACCCTATCCAACCTATTTCCAATATGGCTACCCCTCAATTGAACAAGATGGAAAGGATCCTGGTAGCTAGGTATGCACCCCTAATTTTGCCAAATCCTCTCGTAGCCATGCCTACTGGGGATTACCTCAAGTATATGCCTAAGTTTACAGGGGAAGGGGATTTCACTACTGAAGAACATCTAGAGGCTTTTTACAGCTATGATGAAATTATTAACATAGAACAAGAAGATGTATGGAACATGGTTTTTGTGCAAAGCCTAGATGGCTAGGTTAGAAAGCGATTTAAGGAATTGCCTGCTGGGTTAGTGGCAGGCATAGAGGCCCTAGATGACATTTTGCTAAAGCATCGGGGAGAGAGGAGAGACCACCTCTACTACATCACATAATTCAGCAACTTGAAAAGAGAAAATGGGGAGTCTGTCTCAAACTTTACCAAGAGATTCAACAACATGTACAGCAAGATCCCCACTGAGATTAAGCCCACCGATACCTCAGCTAGGATAACTTATGCAAATGCCTTTGTCTCTGACTTCTCCCTACTTCTCAAAGAAAGGAGGTCTTCCTCCTTATCACTCATGCAGGATGCTGCCCTGGAGGTAGAGTCAAACATTCTAGCATCTCAGAAGGTCAAAGGGAAGATAGACAGGAAAAAGCAGTGAGCAAACTATAGTGGGGCTTCTGCATTAGAGAATAAGATTGAAAAAATGACCAAACTTTTAGATAACCTGACTGCTAAAATGTCTAAATTGAAGGACCAAGGACATCTGCTGGTGAGGGGTAAAGGGCAAAGTGACTTTGCTCCTCGAAACCCAAATTTTGTTCCTTATAGAAGAGGAACCCCCCTTATTTAGATTCTCAGAAGGGAGAGAAATAAAGGGGAAGACTAGAGGATAAGAGCTCCATTTCAAAATGTTGTATTAGAAGAAGATCCAGAATTCATTGAAAAAGAAGGAGAAGTTGAAGACAATATCAACTGCATGGAGGATGAGGTGGACTGTTCTTTTCTGACACAGGCAGAATATGAGGAAGCCCTGATTGATGAGCACATCACTGAAGAGGCTGTCTATCAGGATAATGGTCAGGGAGGTTACAAACTGAGGTCTAGGCTGGTTTCTTCCCTCAAGAAGAATGTTGTACCTACCAAGCAGCCTGCTACACCAGCTAGAAAGGTTGCTATTTCACCAAACAAGGTGCCATCCCATCCAAAGCATTGCAGAAACTAGCACCTTCAGCCACACCTGATCAAGTCCAACTCAAACCTACTGCTCATGAGGTAAGGTTTCTAGATAGGCTGCATTATGCTTTCAACCTTGAGTCTGAAATTCAAAAATTGAAAATCCCTTTCCCTTTAATTGAGTTAATGAAGAATGATACATTCAAAACCTCCATTCTGAATTATCTTCAGCCCAAGGTGCACATTGACACTGACTTTGTAAACCTGCAAGATGACAATCCTGTTGTAACCCTAAGCCCCATGATCGAAGACCTAAAGGACTCATGCCCACCATTTTACATATCCTTGAATATACATGATAAAATCCTCCATAACCGCCTGCTAGATTCAGGAGCCTCTCATAACCTAATGCCAAAAGCTGTGATGGACAAGCTTGACCTTAGCATCACCAAGCCCTACCATGATTTATTCTCCTTTGACTCCAGGAAGGTCAAGTGCTTGGGCCTCATCAAACACCTTGCTGTAAACCTAACTTAGCTACCTTCGAAATGCATCATGATGGACATTGTAGTGGCTGATATCCCTCCAAAATTTGGCCTCTTGTTGTCTCGATCATGGAGCAAAATACTAGGTGGCACCCTTCAAAAGGATCTCACATATGCCACCATCCCCATGTTTGGAGGGGAGACTAAGAGGCTGTACAAGGAAAATCAGCTAGCATACATTATAAGCAAGGAGAGCCACTCAGTGAATCACCCCATCTATGCAGTGGACACTGATTTTGGGTCTTGTATTTTGCAAATAGATGATACTCAGCAGACATTAGTTCAGCTCACTAAGCCCACCTGCCAGCAGCTCAAAGAAGTAACAACAAAAATCTGGACCATGTATTTTGATGGGGCTAGCACTCAAAGCTCAGCAGGTGCAGGTGTAGTATTGATCTCCCCATATAAGGAAAACATTCACCTGTCTTATAAGCTTGATTTTAAAACCACTAACAACATAGCATAATATGAAGCCTTGCTGCTAGGAGTTAAAGCTGCCAAGGAGATGGGGATCATGTGCATGAATATTTTTGGAGATACGGATCTCATAATACAACAGGTCAACAACACTTTTCAGACAAAAAATATGAGACTAAAGGCCTACAGGGACAATGTATGGAAACTCAAAGGCTCATTTATATTTTTTGAACTGTCATATATTCCCAGGGCTTTGAATCACCTGGATAATTCCCTAGCTGTCTCTGCAAGTCTGTTTGTTCCTCCTTTACCCCCTAAGCTCAGCTATGATGTTCATGTCAAGACCCTCTTTGCCAGATAATGTAAAATTCTGGAGGGTGTTCGAGAATGATGATGAGCTTAGTAAATTCCTTCAGTTAGTAGATGAACTCTCTGACATACACATAGACCAAGAAAACCTAAACATGGAGGAATCCAAACAACCCAAGTTAAAAGATAAAGTGGCTGATAAAAAAATTGTCCAATTGCCCAGCAACTACATACCTAGAGGTCTAGTACCATTGGAAGAACTGTTTGACCACAATGACATCCCTTTCAATCCTGCCAAAAGGGAGCTAGATCCTTCTATCCAAGAGCAAAACATAGGCATCCAAAGCCATCCAAAAGTGATAAATCTATCCACTGGGTTGACTGCTGGTTAGAAGTCTGAATTTTGCATCTTGATAAAAGAGTTTGCTGATGTCTTTGCATGGGAGTATAGTGACCCAAAAACATATGACACCAACATCATCCAACATAGGATTCCTTTGGAGAAGGACACTATTCCTTTCAAACAGAAGCTGAGACCCATCAACCCTCTCCTATTATTAGTGATTGAAAAAGAGATCCACAAGCTCCTCAAAGCCAAGATCATAATACCCCTCAGGTATTCCAAGTGGATTGCAAACCTAGTAGTGGTAAGAAAGAAAAATGGATAAATCAGGCTATGTGTGGATTTTAGAAACTTGAACAAGTGTTCCAAGAAAGATAACTATCCACTTCCAAGATGGAACACCTGCTGCAGAAAGTCTCGGGGGCCATGTCATGTCCTTCCTTGATGGCTTCTCTGGATACAACCAAGTTGCTGTGCACCCATATGACCAAGAGAAGACTGCCTTTACCACCCCCTGGGGCACCTTCATGTATGATAAAATGCCATTTGGGCTAATGAATGCTGGGGCTACTTTTCAGAAATCCATTGACCTAAATTTTGTAGGGATAAAAGATAAGTTTGTGCTGATATATTTGGATGACCTAACAGTTTACTCTCACAGCCATCATGACCACTTGCAGCATTTAAGGAAGGTATTTTTGAAGTGAAGAAGGTATGGAATATCACTAAACCCCAACAAGTCCCAGTTTGCACTCAATGAAGGAAAGCTCCTAGGCCACATAGTCTCAGCTGAAGGTGTAAAGATCGATCCGATGAGGGTGGAAGCAATCCAAAAGCTGTCAATACCAAGGTCAAAAAGAGACATTCAGTCCTTTTTAGGCAAGATAAACTTTGTCAAAAGGTTCATTCCAAATTTCTTTGAGCTGGTAAATCATATAAAAATCATACTAAAAAAGGATGCAAAAATAAAGTGGACTGACCAGGTAAGAAACTCTTTTGGAGACATCAAGAAGGCTATCAAGGAGGCCCCAACCTTGATTAGTCCCAACTACACCAAGGGTTTTTACATTTTCTCTTTTGCATCTTATGACACAGTGGCAGCTGTACTATTACAAAAGAATGATGAAGGTCTTGATCATCCAATTGTATTCTTCAGCAGAAACCTGAGAGATGTTGAGCTGAAGTATGACCCAATTGAGAAGCAGACTTATGCTCTCATAAAATCTTTGAAGACTTTCAGAATCTACATTCTCCATGCAAAGTTCATTGCATATGTCCCTTCAGCTACTGTGAAGGATGTTTTGACTCAGCCTGACATTGATGGGAAGAGAGCTAAGTGGATTGCCAAACTCATTGAGTTTGATGTAGAGGTGAAACCCACCAAGCTAGTAAAGGGATTAGGTTTGGCAAAACTCATGGCCAAAGAAAACTGTGAACTAATGGGAATAAATTTCACATGTGTCAAATCAACAAAGGTGCAGACTATGGTAGTAGCAGAAACAGAAGTAAATCAAGATCAGAATGACATTCGATCAATAGCTGAGAAAATATCTTCATGTGAGTGGTACTCAGGTATCATTCAATTTTTGCAAAAATTAGTGGTTTCTCCTGAACTCACTCCTAACCAAGCACGAGCTATTAAGTTGAAATCTGTTAAGTTTTGCATAATTGACAAACTGTTGTACTGTAGGGATCAGTCTAGAATTTTGCTAAGGTGTCTAGATAAAGAGGAAGCAGAGCAGGTCATCCATCAATTTCATTCCAGCACATGTGGAGGCCACCACTATTGGAAAACCACAGCCCACAAGATCTTAAGAGCATGATACTATTGGCCAGTCCTCTTTGTTGATGTATGCACTTTCGTAAGGGCCTGTGACCAATGCCAAAGATTTTTGGGGAAGCAGCAGCTCAAGTCCTTGCCCCTTAGGCCTATTGTGGTGAATGGGCCTTTCCAGCAATGGGGTCTGGATTTCATAGGTGAAATAAATCCATCTTCCAGTGGACAACATAAATGGATCTTAGTAGCCACTAACTACTTTACCAAATGGATAGAAGAAGTACCCACCAGGAATGGCACTCATCAAGTCATCATGAGATTTTTATATGAGAATATTTTCAGCAGGTTTGGTTTCCCAGTAAGGTTAGTAACTAATAATGCACCAACTTTCAAAGCTGGGGCATTGATTAAAATGAGTGAATCAATGAGTATTCAGCTGGTGCACTCCACATCCTATTACCCACAAGGCAATGGCTTGGCTGAGTCATCCAACAAAATCTTAGTCAGAATCATCAGGAAACTGCTAGAGACAAATAAAAAAAGATGGGATTCAAAGCTTAAGTTTGCTTTATGGGATGATAGGGTAACAAACAAACGATCCATAGGGACTTCTCCATTCAAGCTAGTTTATGGCACTGAGGCCATTTTTCCTGTCCAGCTCATCCTTCCAGTCGCAAAGTTATTTCAAGAAGAGGAAGATGAACCAAATGATATGATGAGAAGGATGATGGATTTGGTGGAGTTACAGTAGAACAGGGAGCAAGTTGTGGGAAAATCAAAGGCCCATAAACAGAGGATAAAGGGCATGTTTGACAAAAGAGCAAAGGTAGACAACTTCCAGGTCGGAGATTGGGTCCTCAAGTGGGATGCTGTCAGACAGGAAAAAGGGAAACATGGAAAATTTGACTCTTTGTGGATTGACCCTTTTGTGATAGCCCAAGTACATAAGAATAACACCTTCAAATTGCAGAATCTGGAAGGTGAAGAGGTATTTAATGGCATAGTAAATGGGCATTTCTTGAAACTATATTTTATTTGAGGCTCTGGGGCCTTGTTATTGTAAATTAGTAGATAGTAGGTTGTTTTGCTTTCAGAATAAACTCCATGCCCAATGGAACACTAGAAGATAGCTTCAATTATTCTTTTTCAGGAAAGGAATTTTGGTCTGGGGGTTCTTGGGACCTCACTGGGAGGTTCCCATCCCCAAGTAGGAGCCAGATGTTATCTCCCAAAATAATTTATTTTGATAGTATGAAGGATATGAATATCACTGGTAGTTCGAAAGCCTTTGTTTTTTTATTTGGATAAAAATTTCACAAGTTGTAGCTTTCGGTGGCTTAGGCGAGGCTCAGAACATCTCATTAGCCATCGAAAAGGGTTTTTCTTTGGCAGAATAAGGAGTGCAACATATACATTGACCACCAAAAGAACAACAAAATTCCCCCCCTTGTGTTTTTACACTACAACGACAAGCTTGGGAAATTACGCAGCTATAACAAGAGCTCCAAAAACTGAAATTATATATGAAATAAGTCATTCAATGACTTCTATTAGTCAGTTCCAGACACTTCTGCGGCAGCGTTCCGGTCTAAGGTGCCAATGACATAGTGGCTCGAGGTTCCAATCACGAAGTTAGTGGTTTAAAGCTTCGACACTGCGACAGCGTTTCGATCTAAGGCACCGATGGAATAGTGGCTAGAGCTTCCAACCGCCGATCGCGAAGCTAGTGGTTTAAAACTCTGACATTGAGGCAATGTTCCGGTCTAAATTTCCAATGCATTAGTGGTGAGAGGTTCCGATCACCGACAATTAGTGGTTTAAATCATCGACATTGCGGCAGCGTTCTAGTATAAAGTTTCGATGCATTAGTGGTGAGAGGTTTCGATCGCAGACAATTAGCAGTTTAAAGCGCCGACATTGCGGCAGCATTCCGGTCTAAAGTTTCGATGCATTAGTGGTAAGAGGTTCCAATCGTCGACAATTAGTGGTTTAAACCGTCGACATTGCGGCAACGTTTAGATAAGAATTTCTGACACATTAGTGATTGCACTATTCGATCGCCGACAAGCTAGTGATTGAAAGCGTCGATACGTTCAGTCTTGGGGTTCTGATTGCCGATGCTGAGAAGATTAATCATTTGAATCGTCGACACTGCGGTAGCATTCAACGTTGAGGTTCTGATGCATTAGTAATTACAGCTTCCAATCGCCATAAGCTAGTGATGGAAAACGCCGATATGTTCAGGCTTGGAGTGCCGATGGGCTAAAGGAGAGAGCTTCCGATCGCCGATGTAGAAATTGTCGCGATGCTAGTAATTTGAGACACCAACACTATGGCAGCATTCAAGCCTAGGGCGCCGATGGGTTAGAGGTTATAACTTCCGATCATCGACTGCGACAGCAGGGTAGAAAATTTTGGTGGATTAAGCAAGAAAGTTCACGTTAGTTAACCGCCGAAACACTAGATTTTGGTGGAAAATTTACATTGGACCAACAACAGCGATCACTAGCAACCACTTCAGTTATTAAATGTTCGCTTAGTGAACTAGATCTTCACAATAGATAGAAAAATAGTTAGCTCTTTCTTTACTGTATTTATGCCTGAATGTGTATTTAGGTCATTTTCAGATTGATTAAAAAGCTGATAGCTATAATCCTATTGGTTTATTAGTGTGATTTGATTGATAAATACCATCCTCATCTGGATTTAGCTATTTATATGCATGTGTTTTGTATGTAAGTCTGTCATCCTGGTGAGTTCTCCATCTCTGCACCTTATTGTCAAACTTCTGAGCAATTGCAACTAAAAGCCTCATAAATGAGTGAGTTTTATGCATTCCTTGAGAGAGTGGACAGGTTATATAGATCAATTGACTTGATCCATATCAGAAAACCCCAAAACATTGTAAGTTACTAGGCATCCTCGAGCTACAACCTAGAGGAGTTTCCTGTAGTGATAACACAACCCGTTCTTATTTACTGTGATACAAGGACCATTTTAAATATGGTTTTGTTGAGCTTCAACATTTACCTTGAGTTATTTTTTTAGTTATCTTAGTACTCTAAACCCGTTCCATGGAAAGGAGTCCTTAACTCAGACTAATTCAATTACGAGATTATTATGCTTCCAAATGTTGTAAATAGTTTTGTTTCACACTTCATTTGTTGGTCATTCCAAAGATTCCAGTTTACTTTCAGCCACCGAGAATATGTCCATGGTTACATTAAGAATTCATGAGTTAAAAGATCAAAATAATGAATTACAACAGAAGATCTAGAGCGCACTACCAGTAGAAGAGTTGGCGCTACAAAAGATTTTATCTAAATCCTAAGAACTCATTCACTGCGAGTAGAAAAGTTCCACCAGTATTTCACAAAGGGTAGACTTCAGTATTAGCTTATGGACACATCTAGCTTTAGCTCCTAAAAATTATGTGTCTCCCTGGAGCACATTCAATTCCAAATAGAGGTAAATTTCATCCTCAGCTAAGAGCATGCTGAATATTATTTTTATGTTTAGGATATGTCTGATAGATCTTCGTTTACTTCTTTATTTTTATTTCTTATATAAAGTGATTCTTCAACCGTGGCTTTCCTTCAAGTATGAGAATTAGTCATTATACTATGACGGGATCAAAGTCATTGTAATTGCACAAGAGATTTAACCTCTAGGTATATTTCTTTGTCCAAGTTTAATTTCTCAAAGCCTCTGTTACATTGTAAGTACTTACCTTTGGTTTATTGTTTTGGATACGTTTTGGTGTTTATTCAATGGTGGTCTCTATCTGCCTACAAGTTGTTTACTCCTTCTTACTTGGTATTTTGTTTAATTAGATATTTTTTTACTTTTATTCACCACTTTGCTTATGTTATGTTTCTTTTTTCCTTAAGAAAAAAATTTGATTGTATTAATAAAAAAACTACATACAAAAGTATGTATTGTTCCTGCTTCTCGCGGAGTTACATCTTGATGTCACATCATTTCTGATGTATTTTCTTCTATTTTCCATAACAACTTAAGAAAAGCTATGATGAGTCAAAGAGACTATCATAAAGTTCTCCCTTAAAACTTCCGGTTATAGACAATTGGAAAGAGTTGTTATCCTTCTTCTGTGCATATTGAAAACAGGAGGAGATGTTTCCAGCAATTCTCTCCCATTTAGAGCTTTCTGTCTTGTTGAAAAACTATTGATTTTCGATTGAGTAAAAACTGTCCAAAATTTTGAAAACGAGAAATTATTGAGGAAAAATCATAAAAGGCCTATGGTAGTACTCATTGGCCTCTGTCTCCTTTATTTCTATAATTTTCTAGGACCCCCATTGCAGGTTTAATCCTGCCTTTGAGAGTTTATCCACCTCCTGTGTTCCACTCCCTATAGACATGATTGAACGAAATTGATTCAAAATTTGTAAGAATCCTATTAACTTCTTTATAAAGTGTATCTAGTGATGAGTTTCTGCATCTCTGAGTCTTATTTATCCAATTTATTACAACCATAGAATCACCAAAAGCTTGTAGCTTTTTGCAATTTCTTTCAATTGCAAAGCATAGCAGAAGCTTCATGGTCATAATTTCAGCAAAGTTGTTTGTTCTAGATCCCAACCCCATTGAGATTTGGAAGTGGTGATTTGGGTTCAGGAAAAGGGTGGCTCCTCCCCCACATTTCGAGTTTTGAGAAGCGCCATCAAAGAAGGCCCAAGGGGTGTTTTTATCCAACTGTTATGGAGTAATGATTCTTGGATTGGGGTTGTTCTTTTTTTGGGGGAAATAAGATAGGATATCCATTCCATTTCTTGCTACTTCTTTTGGAGAGATAACTTTTTTAAGAAAAATGACCCTGTTTCTGGCTAACCATATTCCCCAAATGTGGATGAGCAGAAGGGCTCTGATATGAATGGTATGGGGAGAGGATGACCATTCTTTCCATGCATCTTCCGCTATGTTACCTTCCCAATTTGAACTGGAGGAGATGAGAGATTTGGAGTGCTCCCGTACCTGCTTGGAGAAGATACAGCTTAGGAAGAGATGGTTTGTGTTCTCCTCATTGTATTTGCATAAACTGCACCAACCAGGGCCTGCCATCTATCTTTTCTGTAGATGATCCCAGGTAGGGATTTTGTTTGCAAGAGTGCACCAAGTGAATATTTTTGCCTTTAGTGGGCATTTGAGCTTCCATATACCTTTCTTCCACCATTTCTAGTTTTCCTGAAAGTGGTGTAAACATAGTTGTTGATATCCAAGATTTGGGGTGTATTTCCCATGTTGTACCTTCTCCCATATCAGCTCATCTCCTCTTTCAGTTATCTGTATGTGTGACGATTGCAGAGCTAGGGTGTACTGGTCCCACTACCTAGACCATCGATCTAGTAGCTCTAAATCCTGACTCTTCTTCCAACCTTGGTGCCAAATGCTCGTTGAGAGAGGATCTGATATTTGATTCAAGTGAAAAAAACCCTTTTGATGAATTAGTTGAATTAATTGATGAGGTAGTATGTGGTTTTGTGAGCATCCTGGCCATGGGTCTGCTCCAATTCTTACTTTTGTGCCATCACCTACCTTCTAGACAAGTCCTTCTGAGATGAGTGGAAAGGCTTTGCATAAGGATTTCCAAATGATTGAGCCATTTGGTAGATTTGTATTTCCCATGTCTCTGATCCAATCCAGAAGAGGGGTTGGTGATATGTATTTATGGATGATGACTTCAGTCCACAGGCTCTGAGTTGAAATGAGTCTCCCACCTAATTTTGCTTCTAGGGCCTTTGCAAAGAAAAAAGTGTTTTTAATGCCCCAGCCTCCCATTTATTTTGGCCTAGCAATTTGGTCCCATTTTACCCAAGGGAGGACCTTTTGATCTTTTTTCCCTGACCATAGAAAAGTGGTGCAAATTCTTTTTTGTTTTTTTCATGATTGAATTGGGAATCCATGCCAATGCCATCTAGTAAACTGGGATTGCTTCTAGTCCTGATTTTATCAGTACTAGCCTGCCAGCTCTTGAGAGCCATCTAATACACCAGTTGTTAATTCTGGATTCCAATTTTTCTAGCAGCCAATTCCAATCCTCTTTTTTATAGCAATTTGGTTTGAGTCTGAATCCCAGATATTCAATTCCATCGTCCAAGGTGAACTGTTGATATGGGAATAGCTCATGAAAATATCTCTAGACTTCCTCTTCCATATTGATTGTTGTAATTGAGGAATTCTGGAGATTTATTTGCATACATGTGGATTTACAAAACATAATTAGAATTTCTAAGAGTCTTTATGCTTCTCTAATTGAGTCATTACAGAAAATCAGGATGTCATCCACGAATAGTAAGTGTGTGATGTTCAGGTTTGTGGCAATCTTGATTCCTTCAAATAGTCCTCTCCTTTTGGCATCTAGAATGGCTCTACTTAGACCTTCCACAACTAGTAAAAAGAGCAGAGGGGAAAGAGGACATCCCTGTCTTAATCCTCGTTCGGAGTGGAAAAAATGGGATGCTGCTCCATTGATGAGGACTATGAAGGAGGCAATTGAGATACATGCAAAGATCCATTTTATAAAAGAGTAATTGAATCCCAGATGTGTGAGGAGCATCCTGAGGTATATCCATCTTACTCTATCAAAATCCTTAGAGAGGTCAATTTTTAGGATAGCCCCTTTTTATTTTTTTGTTTTTGTGTTGTGAAGACCCTCTTGAGCAACCCCAATGGCTTCATGAATTTGTCTATCTTCCAAAAACCCAAACCGTTCCTTGGATATGAGTTTTGAGAGGACCTTCCTGAATCTTTGTGCAATTATCTTGGTGACCGCCTTATAAGTTATGTTGCACAGTGAGATAGGCCTGTAGTCTTCCAGACTTTCTGGGTTATCCTTTTTTGGGATTAGGGTTAGAAAAGTTGAGTTCAGGGGGAGATGGAGGACACCATTTATTCTTGTTTCCTCTACCAGCTACAAAAGATCTCGACCAATGATGTCATACCCAGCTAGAAAGAATTCTACTGTCCACCCATCAGGGCCTGGGCTTTTCTCCTTTTGAAAGCTAAGTAAAGTTTCTTTTATCTCCTCCTCTGATACCTCTTTCGTTAGCTCCATATTGTCTTACTCACTAATGCTTTCTGGGAAACATTGTGATATTCGGATTACTTCAGCTATGGTTGCTTGATGG
Organism: Pseudotsuga menziesii; assembly: GCA_001517045.1. Lineage (NCBI taxonomy): Eukaryota > Viridiplantae > Streptophyta > Pinopsida > Pinales > Pinaceae > Pseudotsuga > Pseudotsuga menziesii. The sequence continues at coordinate 188,368 of LPNX010879316.1, read as the reverse complement.
TTTTCTTTGAAGATATTTTTGAAATAATTCTTCCCTGTCTCTACTAGGTCCTCAAAGGTGTTTGCTATCTCCTTGTTTTCCCTTTATAGCTCCAAGATGGTGTTTTGTTGTTTCTTTCCTTTTGCAAACGCCTGGAAGATTTTTGTATTATCATCTCCGCATTCCATCCAAATTGCTCTACTTTTTAGTCTCAAAACCTCCTATCTTTCCTTTAGGATTTTGGCTCTAGAATCTTCCAAAGAGTAGAGTTTCTCTCTGTCATCTTATGTGAGCAAAACCCCTCCGTCTTTGTTTTGGAGCTCTTTCAAATCCTCCTCAATTTGGTTGATTGTCTGTTCATCCTGATTCTTCTTTTTTGCAGCCCAATACTTGAGAAGCTTTTTTATTCTAAGTAGGTTTTGAGAGAAATGTACAGCAGCCCTTGTGCCATTTCCTTCTTCGTAAGGAAGCCAATTTGATTGAATGATTTGAATTACCTCTTCATTTTTTAGCCATGCAGAGCAGAGCTTGAAAGGATTGGCCGAATTTTTTGGCTGCTTTCAGATTCCCAGGTAGATAGGTAGTTGATCCGAGTCTGCTCCTGAATCCACCTATTAACACTCTGTTTTAACAGTTCATTCGAGGGCTCGACAGAGGTTCGGTAAGGGTCCCAGCCCCTCAAATCTCATGTGACCATCCTTCAACGATGGAAATGGCAAGTGTATTATGACATTGGGCGCGATCCATATTCAAGGGCTGCAATCAATCAGCAACAGATCAACGGTTCTAGATCGCTTCGCGCGGACAAACATGTGCTGTCCAAGCTCCTTTCCCAGATCGCGAAATTCGTTAATGACCAGAAGCTTTCGATGGTTGAGATGTGGCTTAGGGAATATCTACGGCCTACATTGTTTCTGCAATCCATACTTGTACGGGTAAAACCACAATCTTAAATCGTGAAAAGGCGTAGAGGTCAAAAGGATCAACGGCTGTGATAAAAGTGAGAAAAGATCAGCGGCTATGGTTCATTTCACAGGGTGAACCAGCACAGGCGAATAGTTGAGTTCTCCATTGCGAAAAATGGCAGGGCCTATTCCGATCGACGGCTGCATGAGGGGCATCCTCGATCCACGGCTCAGAATGTATCACGATCCAAACCGCCTGCAGCGTACTGAAGAGAAAGATTGGCAGTGATATAAGTAGAAAGTGGATGGTGGATATGAAGCTTCCTTTGATTGAACGACTGAAGAAGACTCCCAAAGTGCAAATCCCCCATCATGTGTGGAAATGACAGCGGAGGGGGCGTTCACACGTGTAATCTGCCTTATTGTAGATTGGCCGATTCCTCCGACGCCATCCAAGATATGAATGAGGTGGGAGTCTCGTTTAGTGGCATATTTTTCCCGGTTCACAAGTGTGGCACATGTTCATTCCAGAAGAATCCATCCCTATGAGGTGACTCTGTGTGGACAGGCCGATGAAAATGAGTAAAGTAGCTGGTGAATCCATTGCTCACATGGGGTGAATCCAACGCAACGTGGAGGCGTACACTTTAGGGAATATGCAGCGTGGATCTACTATACCAAAGGAAGTTCATTGCCACCTCCTATAGCAGATGGTGAGACGTTGTGACCTATGAAGCCGAATAACAAGAATCCCTAGAAAAAAAGAGATCACTCCGCTTGTGCCTTTGCACATGTTGAGACCAAATATACTCGATGACAGAATGTGCAGGAATGTTGATCAACCTCTGTGAAGATCAATCTCGATGCCCTATAAATACTGCCTTCAGTTCAACATATCTCCAAGGCCGAGGTTCTACCTCTCCATGAAGTTTGCAAAGGCCTGATAGAGTTTGACGATGAACATTTGGTTCGAAAATCTTGTCCATCTGGGGGTGTTGATGGTTTGTCAACAAGTTCCACTCTCACTCATCACCTTGGTATTTGCATGCCAATGGTGACACCAACCATCAGGGACCAGATGTGATATCCACGTCTTCAACGACGCGAGACTTGGACACCTACTTCCCGTGAGTGTTTTTCTAGGAACCCCTGATACCATCGCGCCCACCAAAGCCTCCGTAGAAAGGGTCAGCCATTGGCTATTCTCTGTGAAGATGTTCATTCGTATGGGAGCGTCAGGGGTTTAAATCCCTAACAGCCCTGTTTGTGAAGTCCACTTTCCAAGGCTAATGGGGATGGTGTAGATCTTCTACACCTTATTACCTGCGGGAGAATTCACCTCACTAGAGGTGAGGAGTATAAGAATGATGAGCCACCCCGCAGGTCTATATCATCCAGAAGCAATGCGGCACTTCTTCCAGATCCCACGTATAACAATATTACCTAGCGGGGAAGGAGGTGGCATATGTGACTAGACTGGAGAAGGATGCCAAATACCTCACCAATGTGTGCCCATATAGAAAGCTGCATTTGAATGCACTGGAAGCACACACCTCAAAGTATAGAAGCAGGCATCCTACTCATCATCCATCATGGCAGCTGAACGTGTCGAACTATTAGCCAGGCCGAAAAAAGCCACTAGCTCCATAATGTTTGTTTCTATTTGTAAAATGTGGCAATAGCCCACTCTTTGCACTGTTAACACCGGATGCCGACTTGTAACAGTTTTTTATTTTGTAGTCTCAGCATTAGGATTGTATAAAAATGCTCTCGATAGAGGGAGAAAAGGGGTTGGAAAATTGGATTGGGAAACAATCCCGGGTTGAGGCTCCCATTTGTAAGAGCTTGATACTTGTGTATGAATAAAATTGCAATGGAAGACTATCATTCACAGGAAATATTCCTGTGTTGTTGTTTTTCCCAATAAGTGCTTTCTTTACATGTAAATTGTGTTTCCTTGTTTTCACTCCATTTTGTTTATTGCTTTCATGTCTGCAACATAGGGTATAATGGTTCGGAATTCGTACTTGCTATGCTCTGATTGTTGTTCCAAGCATTAACAATGGTTCTTCTAAAGTCTCATGGAATTCATCTCACTGATGCTCCATGAGATAGACTATTCTTTCTTGTCCTCCAAAACACCTGCTAAAATCTCCTGATTGGGAAATAAGCAACTATCTTACCTTTGTTTGCTACCTTTCGTCATTCTTTCCATCTGTAATCGTTTCTTTCGTAGGTTTCGACTCCATTTGCCCATGGTCCTTTAACCCCGATAACCTCACCATGCACCTACCTCGACCCACTTTTCCCTATTCAGGATCCTAGCCCCCTAATCACACCGATTGAAAATACTATGCGGAGTAGACTCTGGTGACACACAAGACTGACAACCTTATGTGGAGCTGCTCCAGTGATGAATGAGAGATCCCTCTCTGACCGTGCAGGGCTGGAGGCGCGGCTAAAATGGTTCTGCTGTTACCCAGAGGCGGGCCCTTCTGCAACCTTGGGCTCATTTTCGGTGCTAACAAATTGGCACCATTGTCGGGGACGAGATTGAATATCATATCATCCCTAGAAAGAATGACAAAGATTCAAAGGATAAAGAGTTTCTATGGGAAAACAGAGATTCTGACATGTAAAGAAGGTTGTATCATTTTCCCTGGCGACTCCACTGAAAGATTCTGGAAGGTGACTCCATTGAGGAGACCGGTGCTCAAAAAGAAAGAGACGGGGAGAGATCTCAAATATTCCCTATATTTGAATGAAGGGTTTAGATCTAACTATTGATGGTGAACAATGGTCAGACATCAATAAGGTCATGTCTCTTTTCACCTGGTGACTCCATTTGCGAAGGATCCATTCTTCATAATGTTCTATGGCAGCTCCACTACCAAATGGGGTTGCAAAGCTTGAGGAGCTGATTCAGTTTCTCCACCCTCAATATGACTTCTCGGGCTGCAAGGTATGCTCCTATGAATCTTGCAGCCATTCCTGGTTATCCCAATAAAATACCTTTTGTAAATTGGCAAACGTATCTTCCAAGATTCAATGATGAAAAGGGTGATAATGCTGCTGTTATAGCTGATTTTACCACTCCAGGTGAATCACACTTGTATGGCCTTCCCCTGTCCCTCTGCAGACTCCTTAGACCCCTTGGACCATTTTTTGTCCTTTGATGTTTCCTAGACCATCCCTAAAAACATGTGAAAATCCATATACGCGACTTTTAAACCCCTAATCGCGTATATATGCGGGTTTGACCTCTAAAACTGCGTACATCAGGATGTGTGCATAATCCAAATCCTTTTGGAGTTTTCCTTGACATGGATCCGACTCACTTGACTCCTAGCCTTCCATTCCTTGAGATCGCTCAGATTCAACCTTTCATTACCCCTTTGAAAAGCTATATAAGGAACTCTTTGGTACATTGAAGGCATAAGAGAAAATTGAGAGCAAAGAAACTATAGTCCATTGTTGTTGGAACTTATGCTTGAGTTTGCATCCCTTTGTCCCTTGGAGCACTTTTGTGTTCTTCCCAAGCTTGCCTTTTTCTTGTGAGCTTGCTATCGAGAGATGGAGGATTGAGGCGGTGGAGGCCCAAGTGGGGGATTCAGTTTCTCTGATTCGCAGATGTGCCGATAGATATTGTATCCATTGTAATCTTTGATTTTATATTAATAGAAATATCTTTTATTGTCCAATAATGTATGTTTGAATGAATATTTCATCCATGGGTGATTTCAAATGCTTGTACATTGTTGATTATATATGCTAGAATAGATATAACACCAATATATATATAGTATGCTTGTCATGTTTACTTGTTGTTGAGGACGTGATTAATCAATTCAAGCTAAAGTTGGAAAGCTCAACGGGAATCTACTTCAACCATCCGGAATAAGGTATGAGGTCTGATCCTTTAGTGTTAGATATTTAATTTCTATTGCATATTGGAAAGGATTGATTTCTGGAGTCAAGCTGTCTGTTGTGGTACCCCAAGCCATAGGAATTTCTCTCCGTAACAGAATTGGCGACTCCGTTGGGGAGTTCCTAGCAGTTGTCCTTTGGGGGTTTTCTATCGGCATTCAATGACTTTGAATTGCTCGTTTTCTCTTGTTTCTGTGTCGAGTCTGGGGGCATGTTTTCTTGGTAGTGTCTGATTGGTGTGAAGTTTGTCTTAGCTTGTTTGTTTGCCTTTATTTTTATGCACCTTTCTTCTTGTATGTGAGTTTTTAACTCACAGTCGCGTATATACGCAGGTTTCTCTGCTATTTCTGCGTACACACGTGGGTTTACTGCGAACATTCGCGCATGCCCTTAGTTTTTCCTTCTAGAGGAAGTTGGATGGTTGCTGGGTGAATTGTGATGATTGCTGAGTCTCCTTTGATGCTGCTAGAGTCTGTATACAACTCTATTTCTGACCAGAGATGGTTTTTTTTAGGGTAAAATTTTCTTTTTTAAAAATGTTCTTGTCATTGCATTTTCAATTTTTTGTTTTGGGATTAGTGCATTAGATTTATTTTACCTTAGTGCTTTGCTTGAGTGCTGCTTGAGTGTGCTTGCAGACTCTGGGGGTTGTAGAGCCATTCTTTTGCTTTTATATCTGATT